>CM046451.1:34117963-34147963 GCA_025506515.1 Flaveria trinervia | reverse complement strand
TGAAAGTGGAATAAAATAAAGGAATGAAAAGTCTTGCAAGCAAATGATAGGAGGTTCACAACTCAGTTAGGGTTGTTAGCACAATGTGTGTTTACAGCATGCGATCTTGGCTAAGCCTTAAGGGTTCACACATAGGGGAGTTAGTCTATGTGACTGGTCCATACATGCGATACGTGCGATATGTGCGATATGGGGTCCTTGTCGCTTAACCCTAGATGATATAGCTTTGTGCTCAAGAGGGGGGGTTAAGTACGTGACAGAATCTACATGGAAGTGAAAAGATAATAAATGTACGAATAGTGTGATAAGTACGACATATGCGAAATGTCCTAAATGTACAAAAAGAACGATGATGAAGATAATAATTATTACCTTGATGTACGTACGATGTGTGAACACATGCGATAGTAAAGAAAATGTTTTAACGAATGAAAGGTAATATAATGTTTTTGTAAAACTAGAATTCAGTCGACAACGCTGACTTTTCTGCATCTTCCAGTTGGCAGGTGATTGTTGTTGAGGATGGCATGGGCTGGCTACTTGGCTTGTTTTGGATGGCATTCATTTTTTATAATGTTTTTGTGATGTAATGCAACAAGTTATTTTGTAATTAGTCAACGATGTATTATTGTGCAAAAGCAATTATAATGAAATGAAAAGGTTGTTCAAATGTTTCCGCTGCATTGTTTTATTAAAGTTAATATAAATATTTGTTTTATTTGTGATGATGGACTAGCTATGAGCATCCTGGGAATAGGGCCTTACAAGTTGGTATCAGAGCCAAAGTTTAAGTGAAACGGATTAATTTTTAAAAGAAACCTAAACTTAACTAAAAATGGTACAAAATGGAAGGGATGCCAATCAGAGTAGCTATGTGCCACCATGTATTTTATTAATGTTAATTGACATTACGTGCGCATGTTATGTGGTTTATGTGATGTTAATATATTTAGACACTGATGTTTTCAGGATAGGAAATGCTTGGGATATGAAGGGTAAAGTAAGTGGCTAATCACAACTGGCCATTATAATTAGGGACTTACTATACTTAACATAAACTAAGTTATCTCTTGAATGACCATGTTAGTATTTAAATCTTATAGCGTGTTTGAGGATGGTCGGTGGTAGATCGTCAAAGGCTTCACGTGGTGGAGATCGTGGTGGACGTGGTGCTGGACCACGGGTCACGAGTGGGAGACCTCAAGCTGAAGAGGTGGTTCGTGAAGAACCCGAGACCCCTCATCCGGAGGCTGGTGATAAAAGTGTTAACTTAAGAGCCTTAGTGACGAAGGTTGTTATTAAGGAGGTGCATGAGGTCATTAGAGATCCTATCGTCTGTGGTGATAGGCGTGATAAAGGCTGTGTGGGAACGGAAAGAAGGGAAAGGAACATGTCCTCGGAAGGACGGGAGCAACTTGAAACTGAGACGGTTCTCTTCGATGATGAGGATGAGGAACAAGAGCCTGTGCAGGAGGTAGCATGAGGCTGTAACTACTAGGCATTTCAAAGATGCATGGCCCCAGCCTTTGATGGTAATGGCATTACTGCTGCTAACTGGTGGGTGAGAGAGATGGAGGTTGTACTTGATATTAGAGATTGCCGTGAAGACCAAAAGGTGAAGTTTGCTTCCCACCTGTTTGTGGAATCGGCTCTTTGTTGGTGGGAAAATATTGTCCAAGCCGAGGTTAGTAGAGCAATAGGAAGAATGAGGTTGCCTGAGTTGAATAAGCTGGTGTTTGAGGAGTTTTGTCCTCAACGAGATATGGACAAGGTTGAGAGGGAGTTTTTGCAGCTAGAGGCGGGAACAATGACCGTCAGCAATACACCACCAAGTTTAATTCGATGGCACGGCTGTGCCAGATCAAGTGATGCCTCTATCATGGAAGATCAAAGAGATACATCCAAGGGATGCCGGCACATGACCGTAGGCACATGATCATTGCCCGACCGAGCACGTTTAGGTCGGCGGTTGATTTGGCGGGAAGGTTGTATGACGAGCATGAAGTGGTGGTGGCTGAGGTGAACAAGAATGGTGGTGGTGACTGAAACTAGAATGGGAAATGGTTTGGACATTACGGAGCCGCTCCAAACAATAAGATGGCAAAGGTTGGTGAGCGGCGTGTGGTTACGTCTTGTGCAGGATTGAAGAGATGTGGTAAATGCAGGAAGAACCATTCGGGAGAATGCAAATGGGGATCAAACATCTACTTAAAATATGGGAAGCCTGGTGATATGGGTAGAGATTATGGGGTTATAATGTGTTATAACTGTGGGGAAAGTGCCATCTGAGCAGGGATTGTAAGAAGCCAAGTGCTGAAAGTTTAGGAGCGAAGAAGGCTGGAGGAGAAGGGTAGAGGGCGAGTGCAAGAGCGTTTACGATTATGCAGGAGGAGGCTGGGACGGACCCCGATGTTGTGTCACGTATGTTTCTAGTAAACCAAATGCTAGCTTCTATGTTATTTGATTTTGGTGTTAGTAAAAGTTTTATCTCTGTTGTTTTCTGTGCTAAATTGCCTGTTAGTTGTAGGAGTATAGATGAGCCCTTCAATGTAGACACTGTCATACGTAAGACTACCAGGATCTTTGAGATGATAGAAGGTTATGACATAGAATTAGAGCGTCACAAGTTTCCTGTTAGACCATTGGTGATGACCTTAGGCGGGTTTGATGTAGTCCGAGGAATGGATTGGTTAGCGGACTACGAGGCTAATACGGTATGTCGCATGAAGATGGTCAGACTAAAAGTGCCTATGGGAGTTCCGTGATGATTTACGATGATCGAGTTACGACTATCCCGAAGGTAATTTCGAGGGTGATGGAAAGAAAGTGCATGAGGTATGGGTGTACTACCTACTTGGCTTACGTGAAGGATGTGGATACGCCAACACCACAACTGTCTGATGTACCGGTTGTGTGTGACTTCCAAGATGTGTTTCTAGAGATTTACCAGGTGTGCCATCGAACAGTGAGATCGAGTTTCAGATCGACTTGATGCCCGGTGCCCAACCTGTAGCTAAGGCACCGTATCGGTTGGCTCCGACTAGGATGAAGGAGTTGATGAAGCAATTGCAAGAGCTGCTTAATAAGGGGTTCATTAGACTGAGTGCCTCTCCTTGGGATGCTCCAGTCCAGTTTGTCAAAAAGAAATATGGTAGTATCAGGAGTGTATAGACTACCTTGAGCTGGATAAGTTAACAGTGAAGAATCAGTACCTCTTACTCAGAATTGATGATTTGTTTGTTCAGCTCTAAGGTGTTAGTTGGTTCTTGAGGATAGACCTTTGATCTGGTTACCATCAGTTGAAGGTGAAGGATTGGGATATTCCTAAAACAGCTTTTCACACGCGTTATGGACACTACGAGTTTCTCATTATATCTTTTGGTCTAACCAATGTGCCAGTTGCTTTTATGGACTTGATGAATTAAGTGTGTCAGACGATGTTAGATAAATCAGTTATTGTATTTATTGATGATATCCTGATTTATTCGAAGAGTAAGGAGGAGCATGCCAATCATATTCGGGAAGTGTTGGAGACATTAGGAAAGGAGAAGTTGTATGCTAAATTCATCAAGTGTGCATTCTGGTTGCACGAGGTTCAGTTTTTGGGTCATGTAGTGAATCCCAAGGGGATTATGGTGGACCCGGAAAAGGTGGAGGTGGTGATGCAATGGAAGTCTTCAAAGACGCCATCCGAGATTCATAGTTTCTTGGGTTTGGCGGGCTATTACAGAAGATTCATCCAAGACTTCTCTAAGATAGCTTCTCCGTTAACTAAGTTGACCCGCAAGGATTTGAAATTTGTATGGGTCAACATCAAGAAAAAGTGTTTGAGGAGTTAAAGGCGAGGTTAACTCAAGCTCCTGTCTTGTCGTTACCCGAAGGAAGCGAGGATTTAGTGGTTTATTCAGATGTTTCTTACTCGGGGTTGGGATATGTCTTGATGCAAAGAGGAAAGGTTATAGCCTATGCATCCTGACAACTGATGGTTCATGAGGTCAATTATCCTACTCATGACTTGGAGCTAGCAGCCGTGGTCTTTGCGTTAAAGATTTCAAGGCGCTATTTATACGGTACGAAGTGCACCATATTCACTAACCATAAGAGCTTGAAGTAGTTCAAGAAAAAAGATTTGAACATGAGGTAGAGGCGATGGTTGGAGCTCATAAAGGATTACGATTGTGAGATCCATTAGCATCAGGGCAAAGCCAACGTGGTGGCGGACGCCCTTAGCCGAAAGGAGAGACCCGAATCGATTCGGGTGAAGGCTTAGTAGTGGGTTATGACCCCTGATGTGATGAAGCAAGTTACGGAGTTTCAAGATGAGCCATTGAAGGAAGATCATCTTAACTCAAAGCATGAGAGGCCTGGTCACGAAGTTGGGTGGAAACACACTCGGTGTTAGAACCTGATTCGGATGAATGTGGATTCCTTGCTTTGGGGATATACGTGGAAAGATTATGGATGAAGCTCTTAAACCTTGGTAGTCTATTCATCCCGGTGCTACAAATATATACCAAGACATGAAGAAAATTATTAGTGGCGGGTATGAAACGCGATATGGCGGAGTATGTGAGTGAGTGCCTTACTTGTTTACATTGAAGGCCGAGCACCAGAAGCCGTATGGAAAGATCCAACCGTTGGATATACCGGAGTGGAAGTGGGAGCATATCACCATGGTCTTTATTACGAACCTACCGCGTACAACGCGAGGGTATGATGCTATATGGGTGATAGATGATTGTCTAACGAAGAGTGCTCACTTCCTACCAATTCGCAAGACATATTCATTAAAGAGGTTGGCGGATCTATTAATTAAGGAGATTGTAACTTGTCATGGTGTTCTGGTGTCTATTGTGTCTGATCGTGACACCTGGTTTTAAATCTAAATTTTGGAAAAAGTTCCATGATACAATGGGGACGAGGTTACATATTAGCACCACTTTTCATCCTCAGATGGATGGTCAGTCATAAAGGATGATTCAGACGCTAGAAGATATGCTTTGGGCATGCGTCACTAATTTTGGAGGAAGTTGGGAGGACCACTTACTCTTAGCTGAGTTCTCATATAATAATAGTTATCATGCCAGTATTGGTATGCCCCCTTATGAGATGCTATATGGTACGAGATGTAGAACACCCGTCTGTTGGGGTGATATTGGTCAAAAAGAGTTCGAAAGTATAGAGGTGATCAAGGCTACAACTAATAAGATTGAAAAGATTAAAGCCTTCATTAAGGCAGCCAAAGACCAATTGAGTTCTAGGTGGGTGGTAGAGTTATGTTGAAACTCTCACCTTGGAAAGGTATCATCTAATTTAGAAATGAGGGCAAGTTGAGCCCAAGTTACATAAGGCCTTTTTAAATTATTGCTCGAGTAGGAGAGGTGGCCTATAAGTTGGAGCTAGTAGATGAGTTAAGTGAAATTTAGCCGACATTTCATGTATCTCATTTGCGAAAGTGTTTGGTAGACGAGGATATGTTTTTACCACTGGAAGATATCGAGGTAGATGAACGACTAAATTATGTGGAGCAACCGGTGGCGATCATTGATCGTAAGGAGAAACAGCTAAGGAGTAAAGTGGTTGCTCTTGTGCATGTACATTGGAAGCACAGGAAGGGATCTGAGTCTACGCGGGAGACTGAAGAGGAGATGAAGCAGCATTACCCACAATTGCTTAAGGAATAACAAGTTTCGGGGATGTAACCTATATAAGCTGGTGGACTCGTAACACTGGTTATTATTAAAAGACAAGAAAGAAAGAATAAAAGTGAAGTAAAGAAAAAAAAACTATAATACCCAAGTTGAGGGGTAAAAAGTGTCCAAAAGGACAAAACATTGAAAGTTGGTGAAATAAGGTGGTATGGCCGCCCATTTTGTCTTACACTTCACTTTTGTCATCGGCTTTTAGAGAGAGAGAAAAGAGAAGCTGAAAACTTATGGGTGTTGAAGAACAAGAAGAAGTGTTGGATCTTATATGCTCAAGACACATACGAGATTGATGTGGTTCATACGTTATGATCCAAGTCAGGTCATACCCAATAACAAGCTATACAAACATCAATAAATGTTTATTTGTTGATGAGATCATACAAATAAATGTTGACACCAATTTAGAATATAGGTTTTCTAAAACGTTGCTTTGAAATAGAACAACATGGATAATTTTTTCATGAGAATTATTTGTTACATTATTTAAGTGAGTTAAATAATAACAAATAAAAGTGTGCTAATGTTATAAATTAAAAGATGTTTTAATTTTATAAAGTAATGGGTTAAGAGCATAACATTTTACAAAAATTAAAATGGGGGGAACCCATTTTCATTTAAGGATTTTCGGCCGCCCAAGTGGGCATTGGGAACCTCTTTTGTGTCTTGGTCTTTGCAAGACTTTCACTCCCCTTGCACTGTTCCATCATTTCACACTCTCTCCTCTTCACACACAAGTAAGAACTCTCCAAAGAAGGCTGAAAATTTTTGAATTTAGAGGCTGAAACAAGGCTGAAATTTCGGATTTTGAAGGTGCATTTGTAGAGATTTTGGTGTTAAGCTCCCTAACTAGCAATGTGTTGGAAGAGCTTGTGGGCATCACAACTTGAGGCTTTCTCTCTTGGGGGCTGGACATTCAAGAACATCACCATTATCATCTTATACATCTACAACATCTTGTGCAAGAAAGGTTATTCCAATGAACACCCTATGGTTGTTTTATGGTTTGATAGCACACTATTTCACACACACACACACACACACACACACACACACACACATATATAATATATATATATATATATATATATATATATATATATATGATCCTTATTCTTGGGTTTTGTTTATGTATTAAAATGGGGAAAATTTCAGATTGTGGAATATATATATTATATATATATATATGATCCTTATTCTTGGGTTTTGTTTATGTATTAAAATGGGGAAAATTTCAGATTGTGGAATATATATATATATATATATATATGATCCTTATAAACCTTATATCCTCTGCGTTTTTATAGTTTAAATGGTTAAACTAACTTATATTAACATGTTACAAAACCTAACAATGACATCTAGAGCCGGATATGTGGAATATGTGCTTCAAAAGTTCTTGAAAAGTTAGTTTTTATTGACTTTTTCAACCCATTAGGGGCTGTTTTGTTGTGGATGTATGAATCCCTTATGTTTCAAGGTTTAACCTTACATGCTTTAGTATAAACCTTGAATGATTAACGTCAAATAGTTGATTGTATTGTTTGGACAAACCCCTAAAGTTGTGGTTCATGTTGGCCAGAACTTTAAGGTTATAATAAGGGGTTCATTATTGTTCTTGGAAGTTGAATATGTTTCATATTTTGGTGCATAACATAGCCTTGGCCTTATGTGTTTTGGATTTGGTTGATTATGGTTTTGTCATGTTAGTTTTGATTCTTGAAAGGGTTGTAATTTTTGTGTTTGTATTTTGGGTTGTAATTTATTTATTAATTTGGTTATGTAATAAAAATATTAGGTGCATTTCATTTATTAGAAAAATTGTATTAAGATATGATTTTGTAAAAGAAGATACACAAGATGAAGACCCAAAGATGGACACAAAAGACATGGACACTTGAAGCATTTGGATGAGGATTCAAGTGGAGTTAATGGACACGTTTTGATGTGTCATTTTAACCCTTACGAAAGACCTTATGACAACACTTGTGATGGCAAACAAGTGAGGTCAACTTAGTGGCTATGGTTATGCACTTATGTTTGTATGATTATGCTTGTTTGGATGTTTGTTGTATGATTGTTGGTTGATATTTGGATATGCATAACAAACTCATTATCAAACTTAACAAGCTGAAAATTGATGTTTCTTTATCATTAAGTGGTTAATAAAAGGTTATTAAAAGGATAAACGATTTTAATAAAAGGGGTTTTCTTAAAAGTGAACCATAGGGTACCTTATATTTGAAAGCATGCAAATATAAGATACATAGAGTTTTCTAAACCAAGATTATGAAAACGTAAAATTTATTTTACAAACAAGTTTAACATAGTCCTTTTGCACAACACTTGAGTCACTTGGAAACTCTTAATGGGATAAAGGTCACCTAACCGTTTTGAGGGAACTTGTGATTTGAGGTGGGGATACTATATTTGTGGGATAAAGGTCACGTAACCACTTATGTTGGAAAACTCACATGTGTGTGAAAGTAGGGTAACTTGATTTGCAAAACATATTAAATGGATCACCTACAATATGGTTTATAAAGGTGTTGATGGGATAAACATGCCGACTATACATATGAAGTTTTAAAGTCGATCCCATACCTCTAGAAGTTGCAAAGGGTTGCAATTGTCAAAATGTTGACTTCCTTGTTAATTTAAATAATGGGATAAAGGTCACCTAACCACTATTTAAATGTAACGTTGGATTCTAGAATTTTAAAATCGTGTAAGACATTTAAAAGGGGTTTTAATTATTAAAATATGAACAATATCGAAAATACTAAAATTGAACTTTGTTATATTTTGTAGATGGCCACCAACAACAACAAAAACAATGAAATCCCGTCCACTCACTCATTATCTCTAAGGACCATTCTCCAAAAGAAATGTCTAAACCATAACAACTTTATTGATTGGTTTCTAAATTGAGAATTGTTCTCAAGCAAGAGAAACGATCACATATTTTAGAAGATCTGATCCCGATCAACCTAATGAGGTGGATGAGGAGGCCTACAATAATTGGGTGAAATGCATTGAGGACTTGGTCCAAGTGTCTTGCCTCATGTTGGCAAGTATGACTCCGGATCTCCAAAAGAAGTATGAACATCATGGAGCATACGACATGATAACCAGTTGAAGGAAACTTTCCAACAACAAGCAAGGGTACAACGCTTCGAAACGGTTTGAGCACTCTATGCGTGTCGTATGGATGATACACAATCTGTTTCATCTTATGTACTTAAGATCAAAAGCCACATCGACCGCCTCAAAAGGCTAAATTGTCTCGTCTTGAAAGAGTTGGCTACGGATTTGATCCTCAACTCTTTGTCAAAAAGGTTTGATAACTTTGTCATGAATTATAACATGAATGGGTGGGACAATAACATAAGTGAGCTTCACTCTATGCTCAAACCTGCCGAGGCGGCCATGGATAAAAGGGTTTTACCCGTTCTCGCCATCAATGAAGGTGGGAACAAGAAGAGGCCTCACCCTGCAACCAAGGCACATGTTGCCAAGGGTAAGGGGCACGTTAGGGGAAAGGGAAGGGGAATGGTAAGAGCGCCACCACCGAAACTAGCGGAGAAGAAGCAAAAGGTTGCTTCGTATGACCCATGCTTTAAGTGTTGGTAGATTGGACATTGGCCAAGAAATTGCCCAGTCCATCTAAAAGAGTTGCAAGCTAAGAGGGATGCCGGGCAAACCTCAGGTACAATTTTCATGATTCATAGTGATCTAAATTTAATATCCTCTAGCACATGGGTATTGGATACCGGATGTGGAACTCATATTTGAAACCTATTGCATGGCTTCAAAAGAAGTAAGGACTTCAAGAAAGGGGATGTTAGACTCTACATGGGGAACGGGGCGAAAGTTCAAGTTGAAGGCCGAGGGGACAACATCTTGGAGCTTTCAAATGGTTTGGAAGCAATTTTGAACAATATTTTGCATGCTCCAAGTTGGACTAGGAACATATTTTTGTTGCCCAATTAAGACATGTTTTGACATTTATTGAAAATGAAATTCATGTTTCTTTAAATGGCATATTTTATTTTAAAGCTATTCCTATTAATGGTATTTATGAATTGGTTCGTGAAAACACATTATATGATAGCTCATTGTACCAAAACACCACCAAGAAACTCAAATTGGATTTGAGTGATACCTATCTTTGGCATTACCGTCTTGGTCATATAAACAAGAAGTGCATACAAACACTTCAAAAGAATGGTCTTTTAAAAGCAAGTGAATTGATTCATTTAATGTATGTGATTCTTGTTTACAAGGTAAAATGACTAAGGCACCTTCTAGTGGCAAAACTGAAAGGGCAAAAGATTTATTAGGCATCATACATTCGGATGTATGTGGTCCTTTTATGCCAATGACTAGGTACCATGAAAGATACTTCATTACCTTTACCGACGACTATAGTCGATATGGTTACGTATACTTGTTAAGACACAAAGATGAAGCTTTTGAAATGTTCAAAATCTTCGAAAATGAAGTAGAAAATCAACTCAACAAGAATATAAAAATTCTCCGCACCAATAGAGGAGGTGAATGCCTAAGTGATGCTTTTAGAGATCATCTTAGAAGTTATGGTATTGTCTCACAACTATCTCCACCAGGAATGCCACAACATAATGGTGTGTCGGAGCGGAGAAATTTAACTCTATTGATATGGTTCGATCTATAGTGGCTACAAGCTCACTGCCTCTATCATTTTGGGGTTTTGCTTTGCTCTATGCAACCCGTATCTTGAATAAGGCCCCAACCAAGAAAGTTGAAACAACACCTTATGAAATATGGCATGGAAGGGTTCCATCACTATCATATTTAAGGTATAGGGTGGTGAGGCTTATGTTAAGACTCCCACCTCAAACAATCTAGAAAGTCGTTCCACTAAGTGTATCTTCATTGGATATCCTAGAGATTCTATGGGATATTATTTCTATGATCCATTGGAACAAAAGGAGTTTGTTGCCAACAAGGCCGAGTTCTTAGAAGCTAAATTCCTTACGAAAGGAACTAGCAGTAGAACTGTAGATCTTGAGGAGGATCAAGAACCATAAACCGACACACGTTTAGTTGACACTAGCACTCATCATGAGGATGTTGAGAATGATCAAGTGGTTGATCAATATACACAAAACGTTCATCGTCTGGTAGAATTAGTAATCCACCTAAAAGATATGGATTTTTCATAGATGGATGTTGTGTGGTAGATTCCTATGAACCAACCACCTATCATGATGCAATGTCCAATTTGGATTATGACAAATGGCTTAAAGCCATGAACATTGTGATGCAATCCATGTATGACAACCAAGTATGGGACTTGGTTGAACCAGCTCTTAACTCCAAAATATTTGGAAGTAAGTGGGTTTTAAAGAAGAAAACCGATATGCATGGAAACTTGGATACTTATAAAGCTAGACTTGTAGCAAAAGGTTTCACTCAAACTCAAGGAGTTGATTATGATAAGACCTTCTCACCGGTTGCAATGCCAAAGTCTATTAGGAAATTATTTTCCATAACTACTCATTATGATTATGAGATTTGGCAAATGGATGTCAAAACCGCTTTTCTAAATGGATATCTTGAGAAATATGTCTATAGGGTTCAGCCTGAAGGTTTTGTCGACTCAAAACATCCTAACAAAGTATGCAAGTTAAAGAAATCAATCTATGGATTGAAGCGAGCATCAAGGAGTTGGAATCACCATTTTGATGAAGAGATAATCAAATTTGGGTCATCAAAAACATTGATGAAGCATGTGTTTATAAAATGGCTTGTGGGAGCATCACCACTTTCCTAGTATTGTATGTCGATGATATCATACTATTTGGAATTGACATTCCAACCTTGGAGGGTGTAAAAGCCTGACTTGAAAGCTGTTTCTCCATTAAGGATCTTGGTGAAGCCGCCTATATTTTAGGAATAAAGATATATAGGGATAGATCAAGGTGGTTGATATGTTTAATCAAAGGCCATACATTGACAAGATCTTGAAAAGGTTAAAGATGGAAATCTCTAAGAAAGGTACCATACCTATTCAAAGAGGAACAATATTGAGTAAGACTCAATGTCCAAGCTCAAAGGATGAGCAAGACAAAATGAAAGGAATCTCGTATGTGTCTGCTATAGGATCCATCATGTATTCAATGATATGCACTAGACCGGACGTGTCATGCGCTTTGAGCATGACAAGCCGATACCAACAAAATCCTAGAAGTAGTCATTGGATGGCTGTTAAGAACATACTTAAGTACCTAAGGAGGACTAAAGATATGTTCCTAATCTATGCATCTGGTGAGGAGGAACTCGTAATAAAGGGTTACACGGATGCGAGTTTCCAAACTGATCGGGATGATTCACGATCACAATCGGGGTACATTTTCATCTTAAATGGAGGAGCAATATCTTCAAAGAGCTCTAAGCAAGATCTGGTGGCATTATCAAATACAGAGTCAGAATACATCACCGCTTCATTAGCAGCTCAGGAAGCTACATGGTTAAAGAATTTCATTACCGATCTAGGGGTGGTCCATTCCATTTAGGACCCCCTAGAAAGTCTTTGTGATAACGAGGGTACGATTGCTCAAATCAAGGAACCTCGTGCACATCAAAAGACTAGGCACATTGAACGAAGATTCAACTACATAAGGGATGAAGTTGAAAAAGGAAATATATGTATTCGTAATGTTCCCAAGGATCAATACATTGCGGATCCACTCAGGAAATTTCTTGAAATGGCAAAGCATGAAAGTCATACTTATGCCATGGGACTTCAATATTCTAGTGACTGGATATGATCTTTAATTTCTGTATTGAGATATAATGTTTCAACTAAGATTCCTATTTTGAATGTTTAACATCCATGAGTAAATTATTTACTCAGAACATCCGTAATTGTTCATAATTGTTGGAAAAAGTATGAAGGTAAAACTATTATGAACTTGGATTGGTAGATATTCATATGGATGAATATAGAGCAAAAGGTTGCTACCAAAGTTCATACATATTTGTGGGATGCAAATATTGGACTGACCTGCATCTCAAGTATTACTACATGGAATCTTCCTGATCGATGATAAGTAATTTTGCGTAAAGGCAAACATCATTTGGTATCCTCTGACCTGAGATACATATAGGGTCTTGATATTTACTAAATATTATACTTTGACTTAGTTCTTCGCCATTCTAAAACATGGCAGTACATAAGTCTGAGTTTAGGTACGATATAAGTTAATTGTGAGAGACGTATGTAGTCAAGATGGGATTTGTCCCTCTTATTCATTGAGAGTAAGATTTCTAAGGCCTGATAAAGTTAAATCAATAGAGAATGATTACTCTGTGTCTCTGGGATTTAACATGACATATGTGACAAAAGGATAGATGATTTATTCACCTAAATATTTCGAGTATGATACTTGAAGATGATGATGTTATTGAATGGCACTTAGTCATACATATTAAGGGTAGTAAACCGTTATTAGGTGGTATTTATTGCTTGCATCAATCTTCTATGAATCTTGTGCAAGTGGGGATTATTGGATCTTATATGCCCAAGACAGATACAAGATTGATGTGGCTAGTACGTTATGATCCAAGTCGGGTCATACCCAATAACAAGCTATACCAACACAAATAAATGTTTATTTGTTGATGAGATCATACAAATAAATATTACACCAATTTAGAAAATGGGTTTTCTAAAACTTTGCTTTGTAATAGAACAACATTATATGGATAATTTATTCATGAGAAATTAATTGTTACATTATTTAAGTGAGTTAAATAATAACAAATAAAACTATGTTAATGTTATAAAATTAAAAGAGATTTTAATTTTATAAAGTAATGGGTTAAGGGTGTAACATTTTATAAAAAATAAAATGGGGGAACCCATTTTCATTTGAGGATTTTCGGCCACCCAAGTGGGCATTGGGAACCTCTTTGTGTCTTGGTCTTTGGAAGACTTTCACTCCCCTTGCACTCTTCCATCATTTCACACTCTCTCCTCTTCACACACAAGCAAGAACTGTCCAAAGAAGGCTGAAATTTTCGGATTTAGAGGCTGAAACAAGGCTGAAATTTTCGGATTTTGAAGGTGCATTTGTAGAGATTTGGGTGTTGAGCTCCCTAACTAGCAAGGTGTTTGGAAGAGCTTGTGGGTATCACAACTTGAGGCTTTCTCTCTTGGGTGCTGGACATTCCAGAACATCACCATGTTCATCTTATACATCTACAACATCTTGTGCAAGAAAGGTTGTTTCAATGAACACCCGATGGTTGTTTTATGGTTTGATAGCATACTATTTCACATATATATATATGATCCTTATTCATGGGTTTTGTTTGTATTAAAATGGTGAAAATTTCAGATTGTAAACAACATGTTTAAACCTTATATCCGCTGCGTTTTTATAGTTTAAATGGTTAAACTAACTTTGATTAACATGTTACAAAACTTAACAAGAAGATCGAATTTAGGTAAGAATTCATGGTTTTGTGATGTTATTAGTTGGCCTTTGCGTCAGTTGTATGCTAATGTGTGTTGTGCGTGTTCATTTGTGTGTGTTTTTGGTGTGTTTTAGGTGTTGAACTAGTAGCAAATAGGTTTTTAAGGAGGTCATACCCAAAGGCTGTTATGGTGAGTTCTAGAACCCCCTTTTACATGTTTTAAATGGATTTGGGGCTGGAAATACATGTATGAACATTTTTATTAAAGTGGGTTCTCACCCGTATGTTAATGTGTACGTGTTTGAGGGTGCGGTTTGATATGGGTGTGTTTATGGTTATGATGATGTTATGAATGTGTTCTATGCCTTAGAATGTATGATTTAAGCTTAGAACATGTTAATTATAATTGGAGATAGAATTGAGTTGCTTAAGTGTGAATGGACTGCCGATGCACCTAAATAGTGGCCCATGCGCCCAACAGTATAAACTGTTTAACTATTCCCATGCGCCCAAATACTGTCCATACGCCTACAATTAGGCTGAAATTGACTTAGTGTCCCGACGCCGAGAAGGCCCATGCGCCCGGGCACTCATTCGCCTGCATAGTGCCCATGCGCCCGGGCACTCATTCGCCTGCGTAGTGCCCATGCGCCTAGAATGATGTCCAGAATGACTAAGTGTTGGCCATGCACCTAAATAGTACCCATGCGCCCAAAAGTTCCCCATGCGCCTAAGTGTTCCCTATGTGCCCAGAAGGTCATGCGCCTGTATAGTGCCCATGCACCTAGAATGATGTCCAGAATGACCAAGTGTGGCCATGCGGCTAATAGTGCCCATGCACCCAGAAGTTCCCCGTACACCTAAGTGTTCCCTATGTGCCCGGAAGCCCATGCGCCTGCATATTGCCCATGTTCCTAAGACTTTGAAAATTATATGAGATTTTAGGGAAAATGTAAAATGTATGCTTTGACTTGGGAGGTTCCAGGGGTTATGTAAGTTGACTTTTTGATGTCATAGATGATGTGACGGGTGTAGTATGATGTGGTATGCATGATGATGTGTGATGATTATGATGATGTATTTGTATGTTATGTATGATATGATCCTTATTACTTATGATGACGTGCCTTTAAGTGGTATGATTATGATAATGAATGTAAAGTATTATCCTAATAAAGTGGAAGATTTAAGATAACGAAGGTGAAACATAATGAATGAATGAAAAGTCTTGCAAGCAAATAAAAAGAGGTTACCAACTCATTGAGGATTGTTAACTCAACTATGTGTTTACAGCTTGCGACCTTGCCTAACCCTCAAGGGTTCACACACATTGGGAGTAAGTCTATGTGACGGCTCCATACGTGCGATGTGTGCGATATGTGTGATATGAGGTCCTTGTTGCTTAACCTTAGATGATATAGCTTTGTGCTCAAGAGGGAGGGTTAAGTACATGATAGCTTCTAGATAGAAGTGAAAAGATAATAAATGTACGAAAAGTGTGATAAGTACGAAATGTGCGAAATGTACGAAATGTACGAAACAAATGATGATAAAGATAATTATTATTACCTTGATGTACGTATGATGTGTGATCATGTGTGATAGTAAGAAAATATTTTAACGAGTGTAAGGTAATATAATGTTTTTGTAAAAGTAGAACTCACACAGCAACGCTGACTTTTTTACATTTTCTAGTTGGCTGATGATTATTGCTGAGGATGCACGAGGTGGCTATTTGGCTTGTTTTGCCCCCTGAAAAGAGTTAGTTGACGGGAGTTATAGTCATACTCCCATCTAACTATGGATTCTAGTTCAAGGCCTTCAACCATTTGTAAAAAGGCTTTGCCTTGGGTTGCTGATCCCTTCCTTTCCTCCTCTCTCAGTTTCAACTCTGCTTCAACCTTGCTTCTAGCAGTTAGCTCGGCCATGTGAAGGCTGCGTAGATGATTTCTGATATGGGCAGGTACATCAGAGTTTGAAGGGTTGGAGAATGTCTTCTCTGCTAACTCAGCAATATCAAATCTGCTTAAGTGTAGCAGAGATGTGGCACTCAGCCTGTTGAGCTCTCCATTCTCTCTTTCAACAACAAATTTGTGAGAAGTGTCTTCGAACCTCCACTGGATGATCTTCTTTCTAGGTGCAAGAGGTTGTCTTGGCACCCGTCGCTTTTCTTGGTATTCAGTAGAGTCACCAGCCTTCTCCTTAACTTCTTTTCTTCCTCATTCAAAGTGTCTGAATTGAGGCCAAGGAGATTTGTAACTTGGTCCAATGTTCCTATGGGCAGATCAAGAAATTGATCTCTAGTGAGGGAACTTGAGGATCTGTCAACATAGGTCAATTTGAAAGAATCCTCCACACAGGAGATATCGCTCAGAGTTGTGCATTTTATGAGCTTTGTCTTGACTGCTTTAAATTCTTCTAAGGAGAGATGTTTAGAAGGCTGAGGGGATGGTTTAATGGGTTGATGGGTAGGTTGAGGTGTTTGGGTTCTGGCTAGAGTTTTGGGTTGGAGGATGGGAAGTTTAGGTGGTTGAGGTGAAGGAGTTGGTAGGAGTGATGGCGTAGGTTGAGGGGTGTATGGTTCAATTGTTGGTTCGGTTTTGATGGGGAGTGAGAAGGGTATGGTTTCAGGTTGTGGTTGGGTTTGGAGTTTGGGTTGAGTGGTTACTTTGAAGATCATCCCCTGTCCCCTTCTGTACATCTCCTTCCTCTTCCCCGCGCGAATATCAGCTTTATTGTCACTGATATGTCGCTGGAGAGTCTTTTCTGACATAGGACCCACCTGCCTGCCAGAGAAGCCATGAGCTTTGAGATAGCTCTTCATCCATGCCTTGTCACCTATTTTCTTGGCAGCAGTCAGTCCTGCTTCCTCTTCCTTCTTCTTCTTCTACAATAGCTTTCCTTTCAGCTCTCTTTCTCTCTTTCTTTCTCCATTTGATCTTGCTCTTTGTTGAAGAGCCATAAGATCGTATCATTGTTATGTGGAGATAATTCTTCTTGAGAGAAACCTCTGGAGGTTAGGAAAGTTATCCTTTCCCTCCTAAGCTGTAGATCATCTTCTTTTTCCTTCCTCTCCCTTCTTCTTCAAAGGCTAGCCTTGCACTTCTTCTTTTTGTTGTTATAGAAGCAAGGTTGCCTTTTCCAGCTCTATTAACTCCTCTAATGGTAGCAGGAGTACATCCTCAGTTGCAGCTTCTAGACTAACAAGTCTATCCATAATCTCTACCCTTTTTCGGTTGTTGACCACCTCCTGGTTGCTGCAGCTGCTTTGGTACTTGCACCTAAACTAGGTCATACACCTAAACCTCCCATGCTTAAACAAAAATCTTTGTTTAAACAATGGAGAATAAGGTTTAGAAATTATATCACAGGTGTAGATCTTGATTTTTGGATCTTAATATGTAAGGGTCCACATATTCCTGTTACTCTATCAACAGCTCAAGCTGCACTGTACAAGACTGCTACAATACTAATTGAAGACTTAACTCTTGATGAAGATGACTATAAGAAAATTAAAGTTGATCTCAAAGCATACTCAATTTTGACTCAAGCACTCAAAATGGATGTGCTGAAAAGATTGGAAAAGTATGGAACTGCTAAAGCTGTTAGGGATGCTCTCAAAATTATGTGTTAAGGAAGCAGTGAGGTTGCTGAAATTAACAAAGACAAGCTAGTCAATCAGTATGAAACCTTCCATCACACCAAAGGAGAATCCATATCAAAACAACTACACAGATTTGTACAGTTGGTCAATGACTTGAAATTATGGGTATTTCATACAACATTAAAAACTTAACAAGAAAATGCTTCACAGTCTACCTGAAAGCTGGAAGCAAATGTCACAATGCTAATAAATACTCTTGATCTTGAGAGTACCACTCTAGACATTATGATAGCCAAGATTGAAGCTTTGGAACTTGATGAACGAAGCAGAAATCTGAGTGGACCAAGAGTGATTGAAGCCTACAAATTCCCTTCAGAATCACATTCTGTTGAAAATGCTTTCAACAGAGGAAGATGACTTCATCTCATCAAGAGATCAAATGAACAATACTGAGTTCATTGCATCTCCACCATTCAATCACCCTTCAACTTCAGCTCAAGCACCAAAAGTCTCCACTGTTCCTCAAGCCTCTCTAGAAGACTTAAAATCAGAAGAGCAAAAGGCAACTCACAATGCCTTTGTTGCAAGTTTTGAAGCATATCTAGGGGAAGACTCACTTCTGCCCACCTAATACAGGAAGATTTAGAAGAAACAGATCCTGATGATGTTGAGGAGATGGATCTACAGTGGAAAATGGCAATGATTGCCATGAGAGCAAAGAAATTCTTCAGAAAAGGAAGAAAGTTGAGCCTGAATAAGAACACAAAACTTGGATATGAAAATCCAAGGTAAAATGCTTCAACTATGGCATGACTGGCCATTTCTCAAGAGAGTGCAATGCTCCTAAAAGAACACAACAAGACTTCCAGGTCATCATCATCACAACCTAATTCAAGCTAAACAATCACAACAAGCATAACATCATTCTCATTCATCAACAAACATACCAGAATCAACCACAGCTAACTAATCAAGCCCATGCAAGCAGTCAGCCTTCTTCCAGTGCCCTTGTGATCAAACAAGATGGGATATGTGACTGGAGTGTGTATGTTGAGGAAGTCAAGCCTCAATTCCAGAATCATGCTTTTATGGCTCACATCACTGATGGACCATCTTCAATGCCTACTGAGGTAAAAACTAACCTTTGTAGTGAGAAATGCATAAATGAATTACAAGAGTATAGAGAACACAACCATAAACTGGTAGATAAAATTAAAGAAGAAAAAGTGAAGTCAGAAATGATGAAGAGAGAACTAAAAAGTTTGAAATCAAAATCAAATCTCTCATTTCTGACATAGAAAAATACATGGTGAGAAATACAATCTTGCAGCTGAAAATGAGCTGCTTACTGAAAAGTTAGCTCAAGCTAAAGCTCAACAATCTATGACTGAAGTGAAACTTGAAAAGTTTCAAATGTCTTTAGTCAAGTTGCAAGAGATGTGGATTCACAAAAGGATCCAAGGACATGTCAGGGATTGGGTATAATTCATGTCCTCCACCATACAATGACAATTACACTGTCATGCCTACTCTGTCTCACTCTCTGAATCTATCGAACCTAAAACTATGGACCTAAATCAGTAGTGAAACAAGTGACAAATCCTCAAAACAAACCTGATGTTTATTTTGAAACCAGTGAGGATAAAATCAAGTTAGGACACCCAATCAAAATCAAAGAGTGCTCAGACAAGACAGTGACTGTCATAAAACCATCAATCCCTGTAAAAGCAATTGTACCTTTTTATAAAATTCATACCATCTGTTTTACAAGGCAAAAAGAAATATGTCAAAATAGTGAAACCCACTACTAAGAGTAGTTCTGATAATGAGATTGTATCTCCACAAAATTCAAGCAAATCAGAAAAGGTTCACTGAAAAAGAAACCAACTGTAAAACTGAGTTCAACACATAAACTTCATCAGACCCTCAGTCATCAAGGTTAAGGCAGGGAGTTGGGTTTGATATCTGTAACAAAGAACATGTTGACCAGTTTGAGAAAGAGGTGAGAAGTAAGTTAAAGAAACAGAAACACCCAGACAACTGAACAAAAGTAGTGTTGTGAAACAGTCTACTAAAAGGGCTGATTCTAATTCATCATCTAAAGAAAAGAAAGTGACTCATTAAAAGAAAGTATCAGTTGAGTCACACAAGGAAAATCTGATTCAAGAAACAAACAAATGTATTGTGATATTTGTGACATGATCAATCATAAGACAGATAAATGCTTCTTCAATCAATATTGTTCTATCTATGACATGAACAATCACTCCGCCAAAAACTGCTATTTCAACAAGTATTGTTCAATCTGTGACATGAACAATCCCAATACGTCTGATTGTTACTTTAACTAGAAAGGGTTGAGAATTCCACAACACAACCCATCTCAAAAATATCTACTGTGATTCATTCTGTCAGACCGTATCTTCATAATACTAATCTAGGACACCTAGATCAACAAATGACAGAAATAACTAGAAATTTTTGAGGAAGGGTCAAAGAAATCATCCCACAATGAAACACAAACTTAACCTTCCTAAGCAAAAATCAAATTTTGATAATGAAACTCGGGCTAAATTCTTACAAAGAAATAGAGACCAACGATTTCATTATTCATGTGAATCCTCAGTAGATGTTAATGAGATGACTCGACCAATTAATAATCAAAAGTCTCCCAGAACACCTCCATCTAAATCACTATTCAAAGGGAAATACCAGGAGGTGACTATCATGAATAGGAACGAGAAACCCAAGACCATCATGGCTTGGGTTCCTTATTCTAATTAGTTCTTTTTGTTTGTAGGTTCATCAACACAAGTCTAATACCTATGGTACGTAGACAGTGGATGCTCCCGACACATGATGGAGATCATTCCCTCCTTCTTGATTTCAAGAACATACAAGGAACTACTGTGCCATTCGATGGAGATTCAGATGATGGTAGGATTACAAGAGAAGGATCTGTGACAAACGGGATGCTGAGCTTTGACAGAGTGAATTACTGTGAACAACTGAATTTTAATCTGCTAAGCGTGTCTCAGATTTGCGACAAAAAATATTCCACTCACTTTACAGACACTCACTGCTACATTCTGAAACCTGGATTTCAGATTCCTAAAGAATGGGTTGTCTTAAAGACTCTGAGGAAGAATATTACATATGTCTTAAACCTGTGTTCTGCATCACCTAAGGAAGAAACATGTCTTTTGTCTAAAGCATCATTTGATGAGTCATAGCTTTGGCATAGACGTTTGGGGCACACTAAATTTAAAAATATGAACAAGTTAGTCAAAGGAAACCATGTAATTGGTCTTCCTTAAAAAATTCAATTTTATTGATCAATGTTTGTCGTGCCTCAAAGGAAAACAACACAAATCATCTCACAAAACCAAGCTGGTGAACATTAATAATACTCCATTGAAGTTACTTCACATGGATCTTTTTGGACCAACTCATGTAATGAGTATGGGAAAGAAACAGTATTGTTAAGTGATCATTGATGACTTTTCTCGATTCACATGGGTGTTCTTCCTACTTTATAAAAACGAAGCATCCTAAATCATTGAAGAATTTATCACTAAAATTGAAAATCAACTTTATCTTAAAATCAAAAATGAAAATATGAAAATAATGATACATGCAGTGATGAATTAAAGATATATTCAATTGTGAAACACTCATCACAATGTACAGGTCTATATTGGCTTATCTGAATGCATGTGTGTACTAGCCTAAACACACCAGGTAATGATACTTTATAAATCTCTTTCACCACATCATGTTTCATCTTTGTTTTGCTAAGCAAAGACCCGATGAAACTTGCACATAGTGCAGATGTCATGATCCAAAGGATTCCCAATGTGGAACACATCCAAAAATTGGATGAATCAACAAAATAATACATTCCAAGTGAATGAACAAAAGAATCCTATCATGGATCACCTTCCAAAGTGAAATGAAAATAATCCCAATGTGGATCAACATGAAAAATGATCAAATTAAAAGAATCCCAATGAGGATCAGTGAAAATGAGATTTCATGACTTAACTAACTTGGTAAGAAAAGTTGTGAAAATGTTCTACCATGCATTGTATAAGGAGGGTTGATCATTTCATGCTTATGTGTGGTGAGGTACACATTGAATAATAAATCAACCAAAACATGATAAAAGTCATTTGCATCAAAATATCAACCAGGTATGAGTTTAAGAGGACAAACATACCTTCAATCTTCAAGTTCATAATCATGTCCATTCAATCATAAAGGATGCACATGTGTAATGTAAGATTGATATGATCCCAACAAAGAGATCTTTCTTTTCACTATTAATATTAATCAAAATAATATTAAAAAACTTTTAAATCTTTAAAGTTTCTCTCTAAATGTGGACATAAACTTTAGGGGGAGTAATTGTGAATTCGTTAGATCGGTAAACATCCGAGCATGTTCTTGACGGAAGGATAAACAACAGCACAAACCAAAAAGTCAAATAATAATACGAACTATAATTGAATGGTTTCATTGATAAAACCTAACGATTACAAGCTCGTTACAACATAAGAATCAAGACTCTTGGCAAGAGGAAGATCGAGCATGATCTCCCCTCTCATCCGGCAGCCCTAGGTTCCGGGCAGACTTCCTCTCCATCCTCAACCCTTCTACACAATAAAACTGGTTTATATAGCCCTCGGTCCATATTAGATGCGACTGGGCCCATTAATGCGATTGGACCATGCGTATGGTTCAATCGTACGACTGGGCCATGCGTATGGTTCAATCGTACGACTGGACCATACTTATGGTTCAGTCTTACGAATGTCCCAATCGCATCTCTCAGTCGCACGGCTGGTCCATTAGCATGGCTCAGTCGTACGAATGAGTCTCATTCGCATATGCTCCTGCGAATCACCCAGTTTCATGTGTTTACAACATATCAGGTGTATAACATTAAGCCTAGACTATTCGACAAGCGACGGACACACTATATATGATATATATGCTCCAACAAATTCCCCCTTGTACGTTGCTTGCGAATAGTAGATAACACCTCTTACAATCTTCAGTCAATCTTTGCTCTGGTTGCCAATAGAATCAAACGAAAATCATTTTAGCCAACATTGCCGATCCGTCAGGTTACTACCACATCCCTAAAAGTGAATTTAGGCACAATAGCTTTCGTTTACTTTGCAGAACACCATCACAGCAGCAAGATTCCCCATATGACTGATTTTTCCAGATAATGATACGAACAGTTTTCCATTGCTTCAATCTTCACACAGGCTAACCTGATTAACATCACCACCTGCAGAAATCCCCCTCACATTCAGCATATCCCAATATATAGACATTGTGCTCTCCTTGCGTCTGGACATGGTGTATTGGGCAAAAGGTTGAAGGTTCCAATCCGCAGCTGACAATATCAACCAAATCAGCACGCACTAAGATTCATCATCGGATACCGGTTCACATCATCACTTTCTGATTGCGTCTTCACTTTCTATATACAAGGATTCCCCCTAAGAAGCAGAATCCATTTTGTGCGGATAAATATAACTTGATTGGCCCATAAGTAGTCAGATGCTCTTGACTACCCCACAAAATCAGCAACAACTGTTGACATCTTCTCTTCTCTCTTTCGTGTTCCAATTACATTCACCTATTCTGGAAATCCGACGAATAATGGGGTACACATCGAACTTATTTGACAAATGAACCTCTGGGTGAATATGCTTTGCTCATCTTCAAATCCGTGCAAGAAGCTGTTCCAGACTCTTTGTTTTTTTTTTAAGTCTGGAACAAATGCGAATGAGTCAATGCGGATGGCTCATTCGTGCGATTGAACATACGACTAGTCCAGTCGTACGAATGGATAATTCGCATGGTCCAGTCGTACGAATGGTCCATTCGCATGGCCCAGTCGTACGAATGGTCCATTCGCATGGCCCAGTCGTACCAATGGTCCATTCGTATGGCCCAGTCGCATGAACGGGTCTGCACGCAGATTTTCAGATCTGCAGCCGCCAAGGCTGCCCAAAACCCTAATCTGACGAATTCAACATGAACCGAAACAAAGTAGACATCATCAGATTCGAAAGGGTGACAGGAACGTGGTTTCGAATTCGATTTCAACATCGAAGCAACACACGTAACAAGATCTGAGCAAAACACGAAGAACACGAAGTGGGTTTAACGTCAAGATCTGAAATTCAATCCAGAAATCAAGAGCTCGGGTTGCTAGAATGATTGTTAGATCATTCCAGCAGTAACCGGCTCTGATACCAATTGTGAAGTCGCTAGATCGGTAAACATCCGAGCATGTTCTTGACAGAAGGATAAACAACAGCACAAACCAAAAAGTCAAATAATAATACGAACTATAATTGAATGGTTTCATTGATAAAACCTAACGATTACAAGCTCGTTACAACATAAGAATCAAGACTCTTGGCAAGGGGAAGATCGAGCATGAACTCCCCTCTCATCCGGCAGCCCTAGGCTCCGGGCAGACTTCCTCTCCATCCTCAACCTTTCTACACATTAAAACTGGTATATATAGCCTCGGCCCATATTAGATGCGACTGGGCCCATTCGTGCGATTGGACCATGCGTATGGTTCAATCATACGACTGGTCCATGCGTATGGTTCAATCGTAAGACTGGACCATACTTATGGTTCAGTCTTACGAAAGTCCCAATCGCATCTCTCAGTCGCACGGCTGGTCCATTAGCCTGGCTCAGTCGTACGACTGAGTCTCATTCGCATATGCTCCTGCGAATGACACAGTTTCATGTGTTTACAACATATGAGGTGTATAACATTAAGCCTAGACTATTCGACAAGCGACGGACACACTATATATGACTATATATGCTCCAACAGTAATTTAAAAGGTTTGATTAAGTCTAAATTTTTGTTTACTAACTTAATTTTGATAAACAAAACAAAAAGATTTTTAGTTGGTGTTGTTGCAATAAGTTTTACCATTATATCTCAGCTTATGCAGATTCTTAGAAGCATGATAAGCCCAAGATCTGTCAATATTGGGAAACTTGTATTAGTTGTGACATACAAGTCAATCAAAGAAAGAATTGACAACTTCAACTGCGAACTTCATAAGAAAAATCAATCAAGGACACCTCTTCATAAGATGAATAATCAATTCAATCATATTAACTTTTGATTAAGTTCAAAAGCTAATGCAGGTTAGTGCATTAGTTAATGCGGGTGAAGGTAACCCATGCATGTAACTAATGCGGGTAACAATATTTCTTGAAGTGCAACTAATGCGGATAATGATTTTACTCTACCGCATTAGTGTGTGAAGTGAATGTGAAATTTACTCAACCGCATTTGATACAGTTAACAAATGCGTATGAACAGGTCTCTATCGCATTTGCTACAGTGCTCTATTGACTTGTCAACCGCATTTGATGTAGTTGCACAAATGCTGATTGACTTTGTTCTATCGCATTTGCTACTGTGTACAAATACGGATATGATAATACAAACAACTCAACCGCATTTGTTACAATGCTGATAGAAAGTTGTTCTTCCGCATGTACTACAACACAAATGCGGACTGCCAAAAATTTCAAGTTTAATTTCCACATTTGCAACAGTACACAAATGCGGATAGAAAAAAAACTAAGAACCAAAACTTCCACATTTGTAACAGTAGGGGAATGCGGACTATCAATATCAAAAGTTTGTCTTCCGCATTTGCTACAGTCAACAAATGCGGATGGCCAAAAATCAAACAAATTAACCTTCAGCATTTGCTACAGTATTGACTGTATCTGCTTGTAAACATAGAAAATTTTTCAAACTGTATTATTTGACTATTTAAAGGAATTCAAATGGGTCACTTAATACTTTTCAAATTTGAGAGACTTTATAGTGAGATGAGCGCAAACCTACAGTACACCACCTTCAATCATCATCATCATCATCATCATCATAAGCATTCAAAGATTTTGTTGTGTTTCTTCTTAAAACATTCTTGTCATCAATTCAGAACCACAGTTATTTCGAAGATAAGGTATAACTTCAATAGATTTTGAAACCAAGACCTAAGTCTCGGACTGTTAACCTAAATCAAACAATGAATCAGATAATAATGAAGAACACCAAAATCAAACTCATTAATGTGATGCAATACACATTTTTGATCTCAATAAACATATAAATTGATAGGAATTCAACTGATATTGAAAACCTTGATAATCATATTTACTGCAAAAAACAGAGCAAAATGAAAAGGAAAAATGTGTAACAAATCAAAGTCACATTAAGAAATCAAATCAAAGTTATAGTCAAAACTATTAACTAACACACATGTCTCTTGTGCAAATTACATGGCAAATCTTACATGGAGCAAGCTCCATAACGCCAGTGGTTATTTAAACCCTGATGTGCCTGAAGCCGAAGGTCTTAGAGATATGATAAGATTCTTATCTAACACAAGGGTAGCATATGCCATGACAGTGAGACCAACAATCTACAAGAATCCCATCAGGTCCTTCTGGGAATTAGCTGAAGTAGTTGAAGATGATGGAGTGAGAACTCTAACTGGGAGAATCAACAATGAACTTACTCTGAGGATCACAAAAGAGTCTGTTAGAAGATGTCTGCAACTCAATGATAATGCTGATGATCCTCTTGAATTAGATGATGAGGAAATAACCACATTTTTATTTGAAATTGGTTATGAGGGGAGTTATGAAGCAAAACAGATAGTCAAAGGATTAGTGGATCTGCCTTGGAGGTTCCTAATTCATATGTTTCAACATTGTCTGTCAAAAAGAAAAACAGGATGGAATGACATTCTAGTCCTCACATCTTCTGCAATATATGCTCTCTGCACCAACAGACGATTGAATATGTCTGCATCTGTGTTCAATGGCCTCATCTCCAACATTCAATAAGGGTTGAGATACAAGTTTCTAATGTACCCCAGATTCATTCAATGTCTAATCAATGAATCATTTCATGACATTGTTAATGAAGGACACATGGTTAACATCCCTCATTATGATGCAAGATCCTATAAGTACATCAAGAAGAAGGACCCAAGGAACTTTTACAGTGGTGCCCATTCACCCCTTCTTCCTTGGATGCTTCAACAATTACATCAAGCAGGTCAAGCTCAACCACCTCCACAACCAATAGCACAACCACCTCCACAACCAATAGCTCAACCAACTCCACAACATTCACCAATACCATCTCCAATACCATCTCCAATACGATCACTAATACCATCACCAATACCATTACCACAACCTTCTCCACAACCATCTCTACAACCATTACCACAACCATCATCACTTTTAACTCCACAACCAACACCACCAACAACCACTCAACTACACCTATATCACCACATCATTAATCTCCAATATCACCACACCAATCACCTATTTCTCCTTACCAACCTTTACCATCATCCCATGATCACCCTGATGAAATCGAAGGATCAACAAGTGCATCTAAATCAACCAAATCATCTTCTAATGAAGAGGATCATCATGATCAAACCACAGCTATGAAAGAACCTTCCGAGGCTACTCCTTCAGAGAGCTATGCTGAATCCAACATCAACAGGCCTGATGAAAAGGATGAATTAATATCTGTGCTATTACTCAAAGTGGAAAGGATGGAAAGAAACTTAAACAGGAGAGTGGAATCATCAATGACAGAATCCTGGAACTGGATGAGAAAGAAAGTGAATTGAAAGAACTTAAAGAGAAATATGCAGCTGAAAGAAAAGAACAAGACAAGGAGATTGAGAATTTAAAAGCTGCACTAAAACAATTAAGAGACAAAGTCAGTGGACATATAGATACTCTTGAAATACAAATGATTGCAATGGAGGAACAAGAAAATATCATAGAAGAACAAGCTGATATCATCTCAAAACTTGAAAAGGAAATTGAGAGCCAGAACAAAAGAATATCCGAGCTTGAAATGATGATCAAGATCCAAAGAGCTGAAGTGAATGATGATGATGAGAAAGAGGAACAAGAAAAGGTTGATGTTGATGACAACCAATCAGTAGATGAGAATGAAGAACAAGGAGGTGATGAAAGTCAAACTGAGATTAAAGATCAAAGTCTAGACATGGTAGTATATTCTGGAAACACTGGTTACACAGACTATGAAAAAGGTGAAGTTGAAGAACTCTTCAGTGCACTGGATAGTTTTGCATCTGAACAATTCAGCATTGATGATGACTTCTGGGAATTCATAAACAACCAAACAACTGAGTCAGAGCCTATTATCTATATTCCCAAATCACTAGTTGGAAAAAGAACTAACTCTGCAAATTGTCCCTGTTATCTCATTAACTGAAGAACAAAAGGAAGAACTCAAAGAAAAGTATGAAAAAGAAAGGAAAGAAGAAACTGAAACTGAACAGAAAGAGAATGAAGAAATTGAAACTGAACAGAAAGAGAATGAGAAAAGTAAAATGAAGGATCAAGAGCCAAGTACACCTGAAAAGGTACCTGAACCAGAAGAACAAACTGAAACCTCTAGCCCTCAACATCAAACTTACTCACAAAAGAGGAAGTACTTAGCTGAAAAGGCCAAAGGAAAGAGACCAATAATTGAAGAAGAACCAGCAAAGAAAGAAAAAGATGACCCAAGAAGTCTAGCAGCAATTGCTGAATTTTGGAAGAACATGAGCAGGCAGAAGCTTAATTGAAAATAATTGACTGGTGCAATTGATCTAGAGGAAGGTGAAATTGTTGGTGGATATGAAGTTGAAAAGGATGTTCTCATGGTCAGTCCCATTAAAGCAGAACAGGCAGTGGAAGACATTGTAACCAAAGCACAAACTGATGACTTGATGATTAAAGCCATGTTTATGATCATTCAAGGCTATGATCCTGATGAAGTGTTTGGAATGACTTATGAGAGAATGAAGGAGGAAGAAGAGAAAGTAAAATTGTTGCTTGATCCAACAATAGACACTGAATATGAGAAAACAATGACAAAGGATACTCCAAAGCATAAAGATTCATCTTTGAAGAAATCAACAGGGTATGAAATACCATTGCCAAGAAGGGGTCCCCTACACAAACTATCTAAAATGAAGAAATCATCCTCATCCCATGAATCATTATTCTTGATCCTTATAATATGTCTGATAAGGAAATGAAGGAATATCTCTAAAGTTAGGGATTCACAAGAAGAAGGATTGCTAACATGAAGACAAATTCTTTAAGAGCTACAACTCTTCAATTGATCAATGAAAAGAAAGAAAAACTCAAGAAACTGGCAGAAGAATTGATAAGGACCAAACCAAGAAGCAGAGTGTCAACTGAAGACATGCTGTTGAACTAAAAAGACAAAGAACTACTTACCCCAGTGCTCCACAAGTACCCTAATGGTTTGCAGAACCATCTCAGTTGAAACTGCAAGAAGCACTGACTACTGCAGAATTGATCAAAGGGGTGTCTACTCCTAAGGGTAAGGTAGATCAAAAGATAATAGCCTGGAAGTATGACAGCACATGGAATATGTTCATGGTGAAGAGAATCTCAGGGCTAGTACAATCCTTTACAGAGTACTAAGCTCTTGTAAACACCCTTGAGATTCATGATTTGAGGGAGCTAGCTCAACTTGAACTGATCAATCATGCGGCTATGTTCAGGGGATATGAATTTGAGAACATACTTAAGTTGTTCATAAGAACAAACTACTTCAATTCATTAATGACAGTTTGCTTGAGAAAAGATAAAACTTTTGTCAATCCCCTGGATAAGAAGAAAAAGATACAAGCAGAGGAAATTGTATTCCCTGAGTTGAAGGTAAAGCCAACCGAATCATTGAAGAGGAAAGTAGTATCTCGTACTCATTCCTCCACTCCCATCTCAAAGGTGTACTATGATGACAAAACCTATGAGATGGTGATTGAAAGGAAGTAGGGAGGAAAGGAAGGAGCTGACATAAGACTATTCAGTGGATATGAAGTAAGATTACTTGATGAATCATACATCCATTACATTTATACCGGCACTTCAGGGAATTAAACAACAAATTGGGTGAACAAGACATGCACTTCTTTCTGAAATGCATCAAGTTGTTGAAACTGGCCTATGATTGAATAAATACTAAAAGAGACAAAAGAAAGAAGAAGAAAACAGCAATGGAACTTGGAAAATTGTTAAACTTGAAGTGGATGTGGGGGGAAGTTTATTGATTCATAGAGATGGTCTTTCTAC
>CM046451.1:33495223-33514471 GCA_025506515.1 Flaveria trinervia | reverse complement strand
TGAAGGTTCAATCGCACGAAACTAGCTAATTCGCACGATTGAGGGTGATTCGTAGCATGGAGGTTGGGTTGTGTGATGTGTGTTGTGTGGTACGACTGAATACCATCATGCGAATGAAGGTTCAATCGTACGAATGAAGTTGAATCGTACGATTGAAGGTGATTCGTACGAATGGTGCGTTGAGACGAGCGTCTGGTCCTGTTGTGTGACGGATGATGTTGAGTATGAACTTCCTCTTGAACGTCTGATGATGATAAAGTAAATCAGTAAAAGTGTCATTGCTTGACCACAAGATTAAAGTCAACGCTATCAACATGCACATACTATTTCAATTGAATCAACCTAACATTTTACAATTACCGACAACCCATTTGGAACAACAAATACTTAACAAGTGCTATCTTTCATAACCATGAGATATTTCACGGATGTCATAAGCAATGATGACTAGCGTAGTACTTGGATCTACATAAGATCTTATACGTGTGTCCGCTTGTGTGTGTGCTACCCACGACCGAACCGATAAACCCGAACGACAAAATTTCTATACGCTTTATACATGTCATTAATGCTTAACAATAACTGTCAATAGGTGTTTGACTGTTCATTGCATTCAACTGTTAGGAATCTTGATCATTCATACTTACCACTTACATGTGAGTTTCGTGGCCCCTTTTATCTTATACTACTTTACAAACATTTACAAACATGGGGGAAAAGTATGCTCCCATTTTCTATGTTGTACAACATACATACCAATTTACATACTTGGAATCAAGTGCTATGTTTTGTGGGTACTTATCTGATACATGCTTGAGTCTTCTTTGTGGTTCTTTCTTACAACCATTTAATTCCAGTTGGGAACCAACGGATAGGTATTGGTAATACTACTGGGTTGACACCCCCACACTTGTGTTGGATACTAGTTTGTACGAACAAAAGCAGGAACGGGCCTTGGTGAATATATTCCGACAAGAGTCTTTGTGTACGTCGTTAGGTTTGGTTGTAAAGCTCTCGTCATGTGATTTACTTACTTATACTGTAGCACGCTATCCTGCAACAACTTATACAGCATCATTACTTATTACTTTTAAACCTGCAGAGTCACCAACAATTTTGTTGACCATTTTGAGCATATCTTTTTAGGTGATCATGCTAGCTGAGGTTCTTAGGTGTGCTTGCCTTAGTGGAGACCCTAGGATGCATTTCCGGGCTAATTGTCATTTTGAAAACAATTGTTGTAACTGTTTCAAACAACATTATACTTTGTAACCGTTCCCGGGGGTTGGGAATTGCATACAATGTTATATCTATGTTTATCTTTATCAAGTTAGGCCTAGCTATGTTGTCGTGAATACTGACTAAAGACGACACAAGTCTCCTTCTTGTCGGGTGTTGTCATGACACGCTTGTCACCATTATTATTATTGCATCTCTATCGCTTACCATGTGTTATGTCGATTCCCGTCTCGTCGCAAGCCGTGTTTCCGCTCTTAGCAGGGGTGTGACAGACTGGTATCAGAGCATTGGTTATAAAGAATTAGGCAATACACTTGACCTAGACTATAACCTAGGAACCTTCATGTAGATTTGCATGCCAGGGCTGTGTGCTTTATATCTCATACGTGTTCCTCATGCTTGTTCGTTTATCTATCTGCTTCGTGATTATTTCACCCTGTGAGGGAGCCCTGTGCTCGCTCTTTACGGATGCTTCTATTTGCTCTTCCGTTTCCCTCTGCGCACCGAGTTGTTTTATCAATGGGTATTGAACCCGAAGAGATCTCATAGATCATGCTATTGCGTTGACCTTAGACACTGGGATTACCCCGAGGAGGTTATGTCTGAGACCTCGAGAAAGGAGGAAATAGACAACCTCCGCTAGACTAACTGATTTCATGCACGGATAAGTCATTTTTATAATGGACTAGTTTTGGACATTACCTATACATGGCGTGAGAATTACATGATTTGAATGCGTGTGTGGCAACCTTAAGTATGGTCTTAACCGGAATGTTAGACCTTAATGTGACATGGATAATGTGCCCTACAATGGTTAAACTTATGTGTTTACTATTCTTATGATTAGAACATGCCGCCTCGAAGAGTTACCCGTAGCAACAGTGGCGGAAGTGAAGCCCCAAGAGGCAGAGGCAGAGGCAGAGCACCGAGAACAAGTGATGGCCCTACCAATGTCACTCGGGAGCAGGAAACGCTGATATGTGCAGCCTAATCGCTCAACAGCTGCCGCAGATTCCGACTATCGTGGCCCAAGTGAGCGATGCTCTTCAGAATTCTCACCCCCACGGGGATGGTGGCAATGATAATGAGGATAACGGGAACCCGACTGGGAACGAAAGCAATCAGGAGACCCAGGAATGGTGGTACAGCCGGTAAATAAGCTGGAATTGTTAATGAGACCTGGGTTGTGAATGCTAGATGGGATGTTCATACAAGGATTTGTGGCTTGTAAACCAAGAGAGTTTGATGGCAAAGGTGGAGCCATAGCCCTGACCAGATGGCTTGAAAAGATGGAGGCCGTGATCGATTCAGCGAATGCCTCGACAGTCAAAGGATTAAGTATGCCACGTGCTCACTATTGGGCAAGGCACTAACGTGGTGGAACACTCAGATTCAGGCTAGGGGAAGAGAATCGGCGATGTAAGTGTCGTGGGATGAGTTCAAAGCCCTAATCACCGAGAGTACTGTCCTCTCAACGAGATGCAAAAACTTGAGCATGAGTTCTGGAATCATGCTATGGTGGGGGCGGGCACGCAGCTTACACCGATCGTTTTCACGAGCTAGCAAGATTGGTCCGCATCTAGTCACCCCGGAATCAAAAAGGATAGAGAGGTATATTTGGGGACTTGCGCCTCAAATCCGGGCAATGGTAACCGCAGCTGCTCCTTTTACTATCCAGAGCGCAATTCTGAAGGCTGGCGCTCTAACTGACGAGATGGTGAGAACAGGGGTATTGGGCAGGGGAGTAGAGAAAGGAAAGATGTTGGGGAAAGGAGAAACGAGCGGTCGAGTGCTGGGAAATTCGAGGAAAGGGCCAAGACAACCAGAATTTTGTGGCTGTGACCAGGGCAGGCAGAGAGTATGTGGGTCCGCACCCCAGATGCGATAGGTGCAACTTCATCATCCCCCAGCTATGGCGTGCGGGTGTGCGCTAACTGTAGACGCCTGGGGCATTTAGCAAGAGACTGCAGAACAACGCCGAATATGGTCTCACCAGTCAACGTGGTTAACCTGCTGAGAATGCCAGGGGCTGTTACGAGTGTGGAGCCCTGATCACTACCGAACATGTGCCCCAAACTGAATCGGGCACCGGGCCAACAAGGGAACAACCAACATCAGACGATGGCTATAGCTGGAAATCAAGGCTCGGCAAAGCAAGAGAATGTGGCTCGGGGACGCACTTTTGTCATTGGAGCTAATGATGCCCGCCAGGACCCAAATGTTGTCACGGGTACGCACTTACTCAATAATCACTTTGCATCTATACTATTTGACACTGGAGCAGACAATAGCTTTATATCTTCTGAGTTTGTGCAATTGCTTGATTTGAGTCCTAGTAGGCTAGAACTAGCTACTCTGTAGAAATGGCCAATGGTAGGGTTGTTCAGGCCGACGAGATTATTAGAAAGTGCTCGATGATATTGGAGAACCATGCCTTCGATATAGAATTGATCCCCTTTGAGTTAGGAAGTTTCGACGTGATTGTGGGAATGGATTGGTTGTCGAAACACGGAGCCGAGATTGTTTGTCGGGACAAGGTAGTGCGAGTTCCCTATGTCAGACGGTGGAGTACTCAGAATTCAAGGAGAAAGACCGGGGAGAAACTTAAAGCTTATTTCCTGCATCAAAGCACGCCGAGTTGATGAAAACAGTGCTAGCTTTTCTGGCTATGTGGTAAAAAGAAGGAAAGAGCGTAGAAATTGGTAGATATCACTGTAGTGCAGGATTATCCAGATGTATTTCCTGATGACTTGTTTGGTTTGCCTCCTCCACGGCAGGTGGAATTTCGTATTGAGTTGGTCCTGGAGCTACACCGGTAGCAAAGACACCGTATCGGTTGGCACCATCTGAAATGCAAGAGTTATCTGGCAGTTACAGGAACTACTGGAGAAGGGTTTTATTCAGCGAGTCACTCGCCTTGTGGAGCAGTGTTATTTTTCAAGAAGAAGGATGGGTAGTTCCGTATGTGCATCACTACCGTGAATTGAAAAATTAACTGTGAAGAATCGGTATCCCCTCCCCAGGATCGACGACTTGTTTGATATTACAAGGAGCTTCGTATTTTTCCAAGATCGACCTTCGATCTGGATATATCAACTAAGGGTTCGAAGAAGAGGACATACGAAGACAGTTTTTAGAACTCGTATGGGCACTATGAGTTCTTGGTCATGCCGTTCGGGTTGACTAACGCACCAGCTGTGTTCATGGACCTGATGAATCGGGTGTGCAAACCTTACTTGGATAAGTTTGTGATAGTATTCATAGACGACATACTTATCTACTCTCGATCGAAAGATAATCATGAAGAACACCTCCGGGCAATATGAACTATTAAGGAAGAGAAACACTTTCGCCAAGTTCTAGAAGTGTGTGAATTCTGGCTGCGAGAGGTGAAGTTTTTGGGTCATGTGGTTAACAAGGACAGGATTCATGTAGATCCCGACAAGATCGAAGCGGTAAAGAATGGGATACACCCAAGAGACCTTCAGAGATACGACAATTCTTAGGATTAGCCGGATACTATCGTCGTTTCCTTGCGAACTTTTCAAAGATCGCTCAACCGTTGACATTGTTGACTCAGAAAGACAAGAAGTTTGATTGGGGACATGCACAAGAACGGGTTCCAAACGCTGAAAGATAAGCTGTGTAATGCACCGATATTGTCCCTCCCAGACAGAACTGATGATTTTGTAGTACACTGTGATGCTTCGCATGAAGGGTTAAGATGTGTACTAATGCAGAAAGATAAGGTGATTACCTACGCTTCGCGACAACTTAAGGTGCATGAAAAGAACACACAACTCACGATCTTGAGTTGGGCGTTGTAGTATTCGCACCCAAAATATGGAGGCATTACCTGTATGGAACCAAATGCATCATCTACATAGATCATAAAAGCCTTCAACATAGCTGGATCAGAAGGAACTCAATATGCGACAGCGACGCTGGTTAGAGCTCTTAGCGACTACGATTGTGAAATCTGGTATCATCTGGGGAAAGCAAATATGGTGGCTGATGCTCTAAGCCGCAAAGAACGCGTGAAACCACTACGTGCTCGACCTTGGGGATTGACCATTCAAACAAATTTGAAAGCTCGGATCCAAATTGCGCAAAGTGAGGCGTTGAAAGAAGAAAACCTTGCAGGAGAAGAATTCCGAGGGTTGGATAAACAACTTTGTGCAAGGACGACGGTGTACAGTACTTCGTGGACCGTATATGGGTACCCAAGTGGGAGGTGTACGTACCTTGGTCATGGATGAAGCTCAAATAGCGATATTCTATTCATCTGGGCAGACAAGATGTACCATGATCTCAAAGATCTGTACTGGTGGCCAGGCATGAAGAAAGACATTCCCATGTACGTCAGCAGATGCTTGACATGCTCGAAAGTTAAAGCTGAACATCAGAAACAATCGGACTGTTACAGCAACCTGGATTCCGAATGGAAATGGGAGAACATAGCCATGGATTTCATTACCAAACTCCCTCGAGCGGGCAACGGGCATGATCGATAGGGTCGTAATGGATTGAATGACGAAATCAGCACACTTCTTGCCAATCCGAGAAGACTACAAATGGACAAGTTGGCGAGATTGTACTAAAAGAGGTCGTGAAAGACACGGATTGCCGGTGTCAATCGTATCCGACCGTGACGGCCGATTCACTTCACGATTTTGGCAGACACTACAGAAAGCGATGGGCACTCGATTAGACATGAGTACCGCCTATCACCCTCAGACAGATGGCCAAAGTGAACGAACCATACAAACGTTGCAACATGTTGAGAGCGTGTGTAATCGACTTTGGTGGTAGTTAGGACACTCATTTGCCATTGATTGAGTTCTCTTCCAATAACAGCTACCATACCAGCATTAGGTGTGCTCCGTTCGAAGCGTTGTACGGAAGGAAGTGTAGATCACCCGTTTGTTGGGCCGAGATTGGTGTGAAAGTCAGTTAACAGGCCCAGAGATCATTCAAGAAACAACTGACAAGATCTTCCAAATCAAAGATAGATTGAAAGCCGCTAGAGATCGCCAAAAGAGCTATGCCGACAATCGTCGGAAGCCTCTAGAATTCAACGTTGGGGACCAAGTGTTACTCAAAGTCTCTCCTTGGAAAGGAGTTGTTCGGTTTGGAAAGAAAGGGAAGTTAGCCCGAAGATACATTGGACCATTCGAGATTACAGAAAGATTGGTCCAGTGGCTTACCGATTAAGGTTACCACCAGAACTCAACGGTGTGCATGATACTTTCCATGTGTCGAACCTCAAGAAGTGTTTGGCTGCCGAATCACTTCACGTACCATTTGAGGATATCAAAATCGACGAAAAGCTTCATTTTATTGAGGAATCCATTGAGGTCATTAATCGTAAGGTCAAACAGTTGAAGCGCAGTAGAATACAATTGTTCGCGTAAGGTGGAATTCAAAGCGAGGGCCAGAGTTACATAGGAATGGGAAGATCAAATGAAACTCAAATACCCACACCTATTCGTGGATGATACTCTGGACCTAACTTCAACTGAATTTCGGGACGAAATTCTCTCAACTGGGAGATACTGTGACATCCGTCACCTTAAGGTCCATTGAACGACAAATTAACCATAGAATATTTTAATTATTCTTCCCCTTCTTCATGAACTCCTGCTTTAAGAAATCATGTCTGTTGTTTACCTTGTGCATGTGCTTCCTCCGTGAACTTGTGCTAAGCATAAACCTTTTATAAATTTCATCACCTTTATCACCAAACATATCATATTTAATTATAACCATTGCCATTAATAAATCATTTTTAAGCTATCATTACCATTGAACACGCTTTTAACATTAATATAACGAACATTCTAAGGTCTTTTTCAACTGAAGCAAACTTTGGAGACTTGGGGGCTAAGTGCAGGGACTAAAATTGACATTTTGCAAACCTGGGATGGATATAAAAACCCCATTCCCAGCCATTTTCTTCATCCTCTCCATTTCTTCTTCATCATCTTCTTTTTCATTTCACATCTTCATCTTAGCACCAAAATCGTTCCATTTGTCTCATTTTCGTCGTCTAGACTTCGTCTACAACCTAGTTTACTCCATCCTTGCAGGTAGACAACTTTGGTTGTCTATTCCTTGCTTGTTTTACTGCTGTCCATTTCTAGGGTTTCGGGTGTTTGGGTCAACTCGAACACAAGAGGTCGTGTGGGTGCGTGTGATGACTTTTTGTGTGCGTTCTCGTTCGTGTGTGTTTGTTATGTGATTCTGGAAGTTCTTGAAGTGTAAAACCCATGCTTGGGGTAGCCGAAGGCTGCTCTGCACTTCAGCAGTTGCGAACCTGTAGTTCAGGCGACTGGGTCTGTCATGCGACTGAGCCGTGCGACTGGGGAGTCATCCGACTGTGTCATTCAGGCGACTGAGTTGTGCAACTGGGGATGTCATGCGACTGAGTCGTGCGATCGAATGTTGTGTGCGATTCAGTCAATGCGATGAGTGTGTGTGCGAGTTAGTCAATGCGGGTGAATGAATGCGTGCGACTGTGCGTGTATCGCACGACTGAAGGCCAATCGTACGAATAAAGGTTCAGTCGTTCGAATGAAGCTGATTCGTACGAATGAAGGTTGATTCGTACGTATGGAGGTTAACTAGTGTGATTAGGTGTTGTGTGGTACGACTGAATGCCAGTCGTACGAATGAAGGTTCAATCGTGCCAATGAAGTTGATTTGTACGATTGAAGGTTGATTCGTATGAATGGAGTGTTGAGTCAAGCGTCTGGTCCTATTGTGTGACTGATGATGTTGAGTGTGAATTTCTTCTTGAACGTCTGTTGATGATAAGGTAACATCAGTAAAACTGTCATTGCTTGACCACAAAAATTAAAGTCAACGCTATCAACATGCACATACTATTTCAATTGAAATCAACCTAACATTTTACAATTATCGGCAACCCATTTGGAACTACAAATACTTAACAAGTGCTATCTTTCATAACAATGAGATCTTTACACGGATGTCATAAGCAATGACGACTACACTTAGTACTTGGATCTACATAAGATCTGATACGTGTGTCCGCTTGTGTGTGTGCTACCTACGACCGAACCGATACAACCCGAACCGACCAAACATTATTATACGCTTTATACACGTCATTAATGCTTAACAATAACTGTCAATAGGTGTTTGACTGTTCATTGCATACAATTGTTGGGAATCTTGATCATTCATACTAGCACTTAACCTGTGAGTTTCGTGGCCCTTTTTATGTATACTACTTTACAAAGATTTACAAACATGGGGGAAAAGTATGCTCGCCCGTTTTCTATGCTGTACAACATACATATAATTTACATACTTGGAATCAACGTGCTACTGTTTTGTGGGTACTTATCTGATACATGCTTGAGTCTGCTTTGTGGTTCTTTCTTACAACCATTTAATTCCAGTGTGGGAACCGACGGATAGGTATTGGTAGTACTACTGGGTTGACACCCCCACCCTCGTGTTGGTATAATTAGTACCAACAAAAGCCAGAACGGGCCTTGGGTGAACATATTCCGACAAGATTCTTTGTGTACGTCGATAGGTTTGGTTGTAAAGCTCTTGTCATGTGATTTTCCTTACCTATAACTATATGCACGGTATTCTGCAACAACTTCATACAGCATCATTACTTATTTACTTTTAAACCTACGAGCTCACCAACAATTTTGTTGACCATTTTGAGCATATCTTTTCAGGTGATAATGCTAGCTGAGGTTCTAGGTGTGCTGCCATAGTGGAGACCTAAGATGCATTTCCGGGCTAAACTTGTCATTTTGAAAACAATGTTGTATCTGTTTTAAACAACATTACACTTGTAACTTGCTCCGGGTGTTGTGGGAATTGCATACAATTTTATTATCTATGTTTATATTATATCATGTTTATGCTTATGGCTATGTTGTCGTGAATATTGACTGAACACGACACAAGTCCCCTTGTTGTCGGGTGTCGTCATGACACGCTTGTCATCATTTTTATTATTGCATCTCTATCGCTTACCATGTGTTATGACGATTCCCGTCTCGTTACATCCCGCGTTTCCGCTCTTATCGGGGGTTGACAGACGTACGTACGTATGTATGTATGTATGTTATGTATGTATGTATGTATGTATGTAGTATGTATGTATGATGTATATGTATGTATGTATGTAGTATGTATGTACGATGTATGTATGTAGGTATGTATGTATGTATGTATGTATGTATGTAGTATGTATGTATGACGTATGTATGTATGTATGTATGTATGTATGTATGTATGCATGTATGTATGTATGTATGTATGTATGTATGTATGTATGTATGTATGGATGTATGTATCTATGTATGTATGTACGTACCTATGTATGTATGTAGTATTATGTATGTATGTATGTATGTATGTATGTATGTATGTATTATGTATTATGTAGGTATGTATGTATGTATGTAGTATGTATGTATGTATGTAGTATGTATGTATGTATGTATGTATGTATGTATGTATGTATGTATAAATGTATGTATGTATGTATGTATGCATGTATGTATAGTATGTGTGTATGTATGTGTGTATTTATGTATGTATTATGTATGTATTATGTTGTATGATGTATGTATGTATGTATGTATGTATGTATGTATGTAGTATGTATTATGTATGTATGTATGTATGTATGTATGTATTGTATGTATATGTATGTATTATGTAGGTACGTACGTACGTTACGTATGTATGTAGGTATGTACGTATGTGTGTATGTACGTATAGTGTATGTACGTATGTGTGTATGTACGTATGTGTGTTGTACGTATGTGGGTATGTACGTATGTGCGTATGTACGTTTGCGTATGTACGTATGCTATGTACGTTGTAGGATTCTGTGTGCCCAAGACACTTAGAATATTGATGTGGTTAGTACGTCATGATCCAAGTCGGGTTATACCCAATAGCAAGCTTAGCAAACACCAAATAATATTAATTGATGATGTGATCATGCAATAAAATATTAACACCAATTTAGAAAATGGGTTTTCTAAACAAGCTGCATATGACATGGAACAATTTATTAGGATATTTTGTTCAATTATATTATTTGTAATGTTATTTATATTAGTTAGATGACATTACAAATTAAAATGGCTACATATGTTATACAATAATTGTTTAGTTTTATACATTTACTAAGAGATACCAAGTTATAAGATCATGTAACATTGTAATGTGTCTAATTTTAAAAGGGGGGAAACCCATTTTCAAAGCCCTTTTGGCCGCCCCCTTATTGTGTTCCTATTGGACCACTTTGTTGATTAGATACACACAATTAAGGGGTCTTATTTTTGCCTCTTGGACCAGCCTTTTGAAGATACACATGCAAAAAGCTCTCTCTCTCTTTCTCCCCTCTCGTTTCGGAAACCAGGCAGAAAGAAGGAGCTCCAGCAGCTTGTTTTGGTGTTCAATCCTAGCATACAAGTGTTTTTGTAATAGTGCTTGGGGTATACGAAGCTTGAGGATCTCTACATTGAGTTCTTGGTCGATTCAAGCATCCAAAACACTCCTCTAAGTCGATTTTCTGCTGGAGAAAGGTAGCCATTCACAGCCTCATATGGCTGTGATATTATGTACATTAATGTTTGTTCATAGCTTGTCCATTCATATATTTAAGATCCCTATTGATTTGGGTTTTGTTTTCCATCTTAAAACCACACTTAGAACACGAAAATTTCAGATTATAAACTTGTTATAATCCTATACATCCGCTGCGTTTTCTGAAAAGATTAAAAGGTTATACTATGTTTTTGTGTTCTTTCAAACCCTTCAATGGCATCAAAGCCGTTATATGGATGGCTTGCTTGATTCATCTTTTGAAATTGGTTTAAAAGATGATATTAGATATGTTATAGGCTGTTTTTGGCTGGTACATTATATCTTGTTGAAATCCCCAACTTTCAAGGTTACATTCACATGCTTGTGATTAAACCTTGAAAGATATGTATGTTGAAATGTTGGTTGTTTGGAAAATGATTAAACCCAAAATTTCAGTTTATGTTGGCTGAAATTTGGGGTTTTAAGGGTTTTCATTATTTGAATAGATGATATGATCATTGGTTGTTAAAGTGCATAACCTAGCTTGTGGCCTTGTGTTGTTTGGATGTTTCAAGTGGTTGTTTTATTCATTCAATTTGGTTGTAATATTTGTGTTTATTCATTTGGGTTGTAATTATTCATTCATTTGTTATGTAATAATAGATTAGGTTCATTTCCTTTACTAGAAAATGTATTAGGATACAATTTTGTAAAAGGAAGATGTACAAGATCAAGACCCAAAGATGGACACAAAGACACAAGAAACATGGAGCATTTGGATGTGGTTTCTAGTGGGAGGTTCATGGAACCTTTATGATATGTTTGACCCTTAAAAGACCATAGACAACACTTGTGATGGCAAACAAGTGTTGTCAACATAAGGGCTATGGTTATGCACATATGATTGTTAATGTTTATGCTTGGTTGATTGTTTGTTGTCTTGATTGTTTGGTTGATATTTGGATATTCTATGCAAACTAACTAACAATCTTAACAAGCTGAAAATGTTGGTTCTTTAAAGTTAATAAAAGTTATTAAAATGGTTTAATGATTTTAAAGATTAAAATTAGTTTTAATCAAAGACCATAGGGTATCTTGTATTTGAAAGCATACAAATACAAGTACATAGAGTTTTCTAAACTAGAATTAAGAAATCTCTAAAATTTTAAACGAGATCAACACCGTCCTTTTACACAACACTTGAGTCACTTGGGAACTCTTAGTGGGATAAAGATCACCCAACCATTTTGAGGGAACTTGTGATTTGAGGTGAGAATGCCTTACTTATGGGATAAAGGTCACCTAACCATTTGTTTTGGCAAACTCACACGTGGGTGTAAGTAGGATGTCTTGATTTGCAAACCATGTTAATGGATCACCTACAATGTGGTTTCCAAATGGTGTTGATGGGATTTTCATGCCGACTTTACATATGATGTTCAAGAGTCGATCCCACCTCTAGAAGTTGCAAATGGTTGCAATCGTCAAACGTTGACCACCTTATTAATTTAAAACGTGGATAAAGGTCACCTAACCACAATTTAAATGTAATGGGTTCTAGATTTTAATATGAAAAGTCTTGTAAGAGATTTGTTATTAAAATTACAATATCGAAAATACTAAATAAAACTTTGTTAAATTTTGTAGATGGCCTCTAATAATGATAATTCCGATAACTCATCCGCGTCCAACCAATCCTACGAGCGATCCTCCAAAAGGAACGTCTAAACCATAACAACTTCATCGATTGGTATCGAAACTTGAGAATTGTTCTCAAGCAAGAGAGACGATCGTATGTTTTAGACGACCCTGTCCCCGATCAACCTAACGAGGATGATGAGGAGGCCTTTAACGATTGGTTGAAAACTGAGGACTCCGTCCAAGTGTCTTGTCTCATGCTAGCGAGCATGACTCCGGATCTCCAAAAGGAGTATGAACATCACGGAGCTTACGACATGATAACCCAGCTGAAGGAAACGTTCCAACAGCAAGCAAGGGTTGAGCGGTTCGAAACGGTTCGAGCGCTCCATGCATGTCGTATGGACGACAATCAATCTGTTTCATCTTATGTACTTAAGATGAAAAGTCACATTGACCGCCTCGAGAGGCTTAATTGTCCCGTCTCGAAGGAATTGGCCACGGATTTGATCCTCAATGGCCTTACCAAAAGGTTCGAGACATTCGTGTTGAACTACAACATGAATGCTTGGGATAAAAGCATTGGTGAGCTTCACTCAATGCTCAAAACGGCCGAGGCGGCCATGGGTAAAAGGGTTTTACCCGTTCTGACCATTAATGAAGGTGGGAACAACAAAAGGCCTCGTCCCGCACCCAAGGCAAAGGTTGCCAAGGGTAAGGGACCCGCTTGGGAAAAGGGAAAGGGTGGCAAGGGTGCCACCCAAACCACAAGAGAAGAAGCAAAAGGTTGCTACAAATGACCCATGCTTCAAGTGTGGGGAGATTGGACATTGGGCAAGGAATTGTCCTGTCCATCTCCAAGAGTTGAAAGCCAAGAGGGATGCCGGGCAGACTCAGTACAATATACATGATTCATATTGATCTAATGTTACATCTTCTAACACATGGGTATTGGATACCGGATGTGGAACTCACATTTGCAATTTGTTGCAGGGGTTCACAAGAAGTAGGGACTTCAAACAAGGGGATGTTAGCCTCTTCATGGGAATGGAACTAAAGTCTTAGTTGAAGCTCGTGGAGACTACATCCTGAGACTTCCAAGTGGTTTGGAAGTTATTTTGAAGAATGTTTTGTATGCTCCTAGTTTGACTAGAACATTATTTCTGTATCCCAATTAAGACATTATGATTATGTATTATCTTTTATTGAAAATGATATTCATGTTTCTTTGAATGGTATGTTCTATTTTAAAGCTATTCCAATTAATGGTATTTATGAATTGGTTCATGAAAATCCTTAAATAGTTCATTGTACCAAACTAACACCAAGAAACTCAAGTTGGACTTAAGTGATACCTATCTTTGGCATTGTCGTCTTGGTCATATAAACAAGAAACGTTACAACACTTCAAAAGAATGGTCTTTAAAAACAAATGTGATTCATTTGATGTTTGTGAGTCTTGTTTACAAGGTAAGATGACTAAGGCACCCTTTAATGGAACTACCGAAAGGGCAAAAGATTTATTAGGAATCATACATTCGGATGTATGTGGTCCTTTTAAGCCAATGACTAGGAATGGTGAAAGATACTTCATTACCTTTACCGACGATTATAGTCGCTATGGGTATGTGTACTTGTTAAGGCACAAAGACGAAGCTTTTGAAATGTTCAAAATCTTCAAAAATGAAGTAGAAAATCAACTCAACAAGTCAATTAAAATTCTTCGTACCGATAGAGAGGTGAATACCTAAGTGATGCCTTTCAAAATCATCTTAGGATTGTTCGGGATTGTCTCACAACTCACTCCACCTGGAACACCACAACATAATGGTGTGTCTGAGAGGAGGAATCGAACCTTATTGGATATGGTCCGATCTATGATGGCTAGAAGCACATTACCTCTATCATTTTGGGGTTTCGCTCTGCTCTCCGCGCCCGTATTCTAAATATGGCCCCAACCAAAAAGGTAGAAAGGACACCTTTTGAGATATGGCATGGAAGAGTTCCATCCCTATCGTACTTAAGGTTTTGGGGATGTGAGGCTTATGTTAAGACTCCCACCCTAAACAAATTGGATGTCCGATCCACCAAGTGTATCTTTATTGGATATCCTAGAGATTCTATGGGATTTATTTTCTATGATCCAATGGAACAAAAGGTGTTTGTTGCCAGAAAGGGTGAGTTCTTAGAAGCAAAGTTCCTTATGGAAGGAGCTAGCAGTAGAACAGTGGATCTTGAGGAAGATCAAGAACCACAGCCCGATGCACGTTTGGTTGAAACTAGCACTCAACATAAGGATGTTGAGGATGATCAAGTGGTTGATCAATACACACAACACGTTCGCAGAAGTGGTAGAACTAGTAATCCACCTGAAAGATATGGATTTTTCATGGATGGATGCTATGTGATAGATTCTGATGAACCAACCACATACCATGATGCAATGTCCAACACGGATTGTGACAAATGGCTTGAAGCCATGAACGTTGAGATGCAATCCATGTATGACAATCAAGTATGGGACTTGGTTGTACCACCTCTTAACTCCAAGATAGTTGGAAGTAAGTGGGTTTTCAAGAAGAAAACCGATATGCATGGAAACTTGGATACTTATAAAGCTAGACTTGTAGCAAAAGGTTTCACTCAAACTCAAGGGGTTGATTATGATGAAACCTTCTCACCTGTTGCGATGCTAAAGTCTATAAGGATATTGTTTGCCATAGCTGCTCATTATGATTATGAGATTGGCAAATGGATGTCAAAACCGCTTTCCTAAATGGATATCTTGAGGAAGATGTCTATATGGTTCAGCCTGAAGGTTTTGTCGATCCAACATCCTAATAAAGTATGCAAGTTAAAGAAATCAATCTATGGATTGAAACAAGCATCGAGAAGCTGGAATCACCGTTTTGATGAGGAAGTAAAGAATTTGGTTCATCAAAAACGCTGCTGAGGCTTGTGTGTATAAGAAGGCTAGTGGGAGCACAATAACTTTCCTAGTATTGTATGTTGATGACATACTGCTATTTGGAAATGACATTCCAACCTTGGAAGGTGTAAAAACCTGGCTTGGAAGTTGTTTTTCCATTAAGGATCTTGGTGAAGCCGCCTATATTCTGGGAATAAAGATCTATAGGGATAGATCAACGGTTGATTGGTTTGAATCAAAGTGCATATATTGATAAAATCTTGAAAAGGTTCAAGATGGGAAACTCTAAGAAAGGTACCGTACCTATTCAAAGAGGAACGATGTTGAGTACGACTCAATGTCCAAGCTCAAAGGATGAGCAAGACAAAATGAAGGCAATCCCATACGCATCTGCTATAGGATCCATCATGTATGCAATGATATGCACTCGACCGGACGTGTCATGCGCCTTAAGCATGACAAGCCGTTACCAGCAAATCCTGGAAACAGTCATTGGATGGCTGTTAAGAACATACTTAAGTACCTAAGGAGGACAAGAGATATTTCCTGATCTATGGATCTGGTGACGAGGAACTCGTTGTAAAAGGTTACACGGATGCAAGTTTCCAAACGATCGTGACGATTCACGATCACAATCGGGATACATTTTCATTCTGAATGGAGGAGCTGTCTCTTGGAAGAGCTCCAAGCAGGATGTGGTGGCTCTATCAACTACAGAATCAGAATATGTCGCCACCTCATTGGCAGCTCAAGAAGCTGCATGGTTAAGAAATTCATTGCCGATCTAGGGGTTGTCCCCTCCATTCAGGACCCCCTAGAGATCTTTTGTGATAACGAGGGTGCGATTGCACAAATCAAGGAACCCCGTGCTCATCAAAAGACTAGGCATATTGAGCGGAGATTCAACTACATACGAGATGAAGTTGAAAAAGGAAAGATATGTATTCGCAAAGTTCACACGGATCAAAACGTTGCGGATCCTCTCACGAAGCTCCTTGAAAAGGCAAAGCATGAAGTCATACTTGTGCCATGGGACTTCGATATTCTAGTGATTGGATTTGATCTATAAATTTTGTATTTGGATATGTGGAACTTTCTATTATTTGAATAAAATTATTTGGTTATAATGTTTCAAATAATATTCCAATTTAGCATGTTTAATCCATGAGTAAAATGTTTACTCTAAATGTCCGTAGTCGTTCACACTTGTGGGAACAAGTTTGAAGGTAAGACTATTATGAACTTGGATTGGTTGATATTCATAAGGATGAATATAGAGCAATGGGTTGCTACCAAGGTTCATAGATATTTGTGGGATACAAATATTGGACTAACCCGCATCTCAAATTTTACTACATGGAATCTTATTGATTGATCATAAGTAATTTTGAGTAAAGGCGAATATCATTTGGTATCCTCCGACCTGAGATATATATTGGGTTTTGATATTCACCAAGTATTACACCTTGAGCCTATTCTTCACTGTCCTGAAATAGTGGACAGTACATAAGGATATGTTCAGGTATAACACGAGGTGTTTGTGAGAAACGTATGTAGTCAAGATGGAATTTGTTCCTCTTATTCGTTGAGAGTTAGATGTCTAAGGCCTGATTAAGTTAAATCAACAAGGAATGATCATTCTGTGTCCTTGGATTTAACATGACATCTGTAACAAAACAAAAGGATAAATGATTATTCACCTAAATCTTTTCAAGTAGGGCACTTGAAAGGGATGATGTTATTGAATGGCTATAAGTCATGCGTATTAAGGGTAGTAAACCGTTGTTAGGCGGTATTTACTGCTTGCATCAATCTTCTATGAATCTTGGGCAAGTGGGAGATTGTAGGATTCTGTGTGCCCAAGACACTTAGAATATTGATGTGGTTAGTACGTCATGATCCAAGTCGGGTTATACCCAATAGCAAGCTTAGCAAACACCAAATAATATTTAATTGATGATGTGATCATGCAAAAAATATTAACACCAATTTAGAAAATGGGTTTTCTAAACAAGCTGCATATGACATGGAACAATTTATTAGGATATTTTGTTCATTATATTATTTGTAATGTTATTTATATTAGTTAGATGACATTACGAATTAAAATGGCTACATATGTTATACAATTAATTGGTTAGTTGTATACATTTACTAAGAGATACCAAGTTATAAGATCATGTAACATTGTAATGTGTCTAATTTTAAAAGGGGGGAAACCCATTTTCAAAGCCCTTTTGGCCGCCCCCTTATTGTGTTCCTATTGGACCACTTTGTTGATTAGATACACACAATTAAGGGTCTTATTTTTTGCCTCTTGGACCAGCCATTTTGAAGATACACATGCAAAAAGCTCTCTCTCTCTCTTCTCCCCTCTCTAGTTTCGGAAACCAGGCAGAAAGAAGGAGCTCCAGCAGCTTGTTTTGGTGTTCAATCCTAGCATACAAGGTGTTTGTAATAGTGCTTGGGGTATACGAAGCTTGAGGATCTCCACATTGAGTTCTTGGTCGATTCCAAGCAGCCCAAAACACTCCTCTAAGTCGATTTTCTGCTGGAGAAAGGTAGCCATTCACAGCCTCATATGGCTGTGATTTTATGTACATTAATGTTTGTTCATAGCTTGTCCTTCTATATTTAAGATCCCTATTGATTTGGGTTTTGTTTTCCATCTTAAACCCACACTTAGAACACGAAAATTTCAGATTATAACTTGTTATAATCCTATACATCTGATGCGTTTTCTGAAAAGATTAAAAGGTTATACTATGTTTTAGTGTTCTTTCAAACCCTTCATACGTATGTGCGTATGTACGTATGTGCGTATGTACGTATGTGCGTATGTACGTATGTGGGTATGTACGTATGTGTGTATTTAGGTATGTGTGTATGTACGTATGTGTGTTTGTACGTATGTCTGTATGTACGTATGTGTGTATGTACGTATGTGTGTATGTACGTATGTGTGCATGTATGTATGTGTGCATGTAAGTATGTGTGTATGAATGTATGTGTGTATGTATGAATGTGTGTATGTGCGTATCTGTGTATGTGTGTATGTGTGTATGTGTGTATGTGTGTATGTGTGAATGTGTGTATGTGTGTATGTGTGTATGCGTGTATCTATGTATGTGTGTATGTGTGTATGTATGTATGTATGTATGTTGTATGTATGTATGTATGTACGTATGTATGTATGTATGTATGTATGTATGTATGTATGTATGTATGTATGTATGTATGTATGTATGTATGTATGTATGAGATGTATTTAATTATGTATTTATGTATGTATGTATGTATGTATGTATGTATGTATTTATGTATGTATTTATGTATGTATGTATGTATGTATGTATGTATGTATCTATGTATGTATGTTGTATGTATGTATGTATGTATGTATGTATGTATGTACTATGTATATTATGTATGTATGTATGTATGTATTATTATGTATGTATGTATGTATGTTGTATGTATGTATGTATGTATTTAGTATGTATTTATGTATGTATGTATGTATGTATGTATGTATCTATGTATGTATGTATGTAGTATGTATGTATGTATGGTATGTATGTATGTATGTATCTATGTATGTATGTACGTATCTATGTATGTATGAATGTATGTATAAATGTATGTATGTATTATGTATGTATGTATGCATGTATGTATGTATGCATCTATGCATTGATGCGTGGATGTATGGATGTATGTATCTGTATGTATGTATGTATGTATGTATGTATGTATGTATATATGTATGTATGTATGTATGTATGTATGTATGTATGTATGTAAGTAGGTACGTACGTACGTTACGTACGTATGTATGTATGTACGTA
>CM046451.1:33475223-33490223 GCA_025506515.1 Flaveria trinervia | reverse complement strand
GATTCCAGACGTACCCTAGCCGTCCAGAACCTTCCAATCGTTCTCCAAGTTCATAGAACACATTAGATCGATTCCCAATCGATTTCTAACGTTAGTTTCAATCCTTGATTGATTCTTCGTGTGTTCTCACTGATTGGATCGCCAATCAAATAGGATTCCGCACTATTTGATCTGGTTTACACGTTAATCTCTAGGTATTTCGGTCAAATACCAGGTCCTAACAAGTGGTATCAGAGCTATTGGCTCTTGATTACGTGTTGATTCAATCAAGATTGCATAAAAGTTTGTGTTTTTGCACTAAAAACGCAATCTTTGGCATCAAAAGTGATCTTGGAAGTTCCCTGCTCATCGAAGTTTGGTTTCTACGGACTTAGGCGATTAGAACTTGTGAAATTTCGAATCTTTACGGCTGAAACCCGTCAAACCTAGAAATTTTCGCAAAACAGCAGCTTCAGTCGCACGAGTGACTCATTCGCACGACTGGACTCCATTCGCATTGCCCATACGCACGATTGGACATAGTCGCACCCTCATTCGTACGACTGAACCGTTCGTTCGCATAGCTCATACGCACCAGATTCATTCGCACGACTGAACCAATCGCCCAGTTCAGCCGCACGATTGAACCAATCGCAGAGTTTATACGCACGATTAGCTCATTCGCATCCTTCAGTCGCATCAGTGAAAGTTTGTTTGATTAGATTATAATTTTATTAGTCATGGAAGATCAGATGTCAGCCTTTACTGCTGGGAAGGACTCAAGGATACAGAACCTGCTGTTGCTTGAGAGTGAGGTGGGAATCACAATAAACCACCAAAGCTTTTGACTTTAGATGAGTTTCCCCACTGGAAACAACGTTTTGAGATCTACCTTAATGGAGTAGATCCTAATCTGTGGGAAGCCATTGAGATTGGTTATAGTACACCGTGGGAGCTGATGGAGTTAAGCTAACATTAAGCGGGATGACAGACGCACAGAAAGTAAAGTACAATGCAGAGAAAAGAGTTTATGCATTGATCACTCAGTCTATCCCCAAAGACATATTCCACCAGTATTCAGAGAACAAGCAGTCCAAGAAACTATGGGACGAGCTAGAGAAGAGATATGATGGGAATGCATCATTGAAGGCAATCAAGGCAAAGGAGTTAAAGAAGGAATTCGATAACTTCTCATCAATTGGTAATGAAAGTTTAGACGAAGTCATAGACAGATTCTACCACTTGATGAGCGAATTGCATACACATGGAGTGGCTACTTCCATGGAAGAGAAAGTAAGCAACTTCGCAGACGGATTGCCTGATAAGTGGGCTACATTGTGTCTAACCTGAGACAGAATGGAATACTTTGTAAAGCTGGATATAAATGACTTCATTCTTAAGTTGCGAGAAGAAGCACTAAGGATGAAGTATAGAGCTCAGAAGTCTTCGTACACACAAAATCCAGCTTTATACAACGCCACGCCTCAAGCTAAGACATCTGGAGCACCACTTCAGACTGCTTTTGTGTCTAGCTCGTCAGGTCCTTCACATGCTTCTCCTTCTGGATCAGACACGTCTGGGTCATCATGTACCCATTATATTGGATCAGAAGCAAACGCTACCAAACTGAAGATCGAGAACCTCGGTAATGTGACCGTGGAAGTAGCTCGAGAGCATATGGATCTTTTAGCAGCAGTGGTTCATTCATATGATGGACTTGTTGCCGGAAGATTGGAAACTGCCATCTGGCAGATGAGGACTACGAGCAGGTGGATGAGATGGAGCTTGAGAGAATGGATATAATGTGGGCCTTAGCAAGTGCTGTCCGAGGGCGAAGAAGTTTGTGAAAAAGACTGGACAGAACTTGGTTGCTACTAAGGATACCACCTTTGGCTTCGACAAGAGTAAAGTGACCTGCTTTAACTGTGGTGAGAAGGGGCACTTCAAAAGAGAATGTGTCAAGCCAAAGAAGACGGGGAATGGGAACCCGTTCTCATCCTTTACTCGCCAAGACAAGCAAGCCTCTAGTTCTACTTCATCAAACAAGGATCCAAAAGCCTTAACAGCTCATGATGATGAAGGACAGGATTGGAGTTTTAGGTTTGTCTCACCAGGAGAATCTAACATTGCCAGTGTTGAGGATATTGATGATGATTCTGCGAGTGAAGGTGATCTAGTAGTTGAGATAGCAATGTCACATAGTGAAGAAAAAACTGCAGCCGAGGTCAGTTACAAACCAATTGAGGAAGTTTCCACGTCAGAGACAGAAAAGTCAGAATCACCAGAACTAGAAACATCTGATGCTGCACTGATGGCTAACTCTTCTGAACCAACTCAGGTAAGTACCACTGACCAATTTTTAATAATCATGCTTGTTCTGATTGTGATACTTTTAGGAATAGCATAGATGAAAATTTTGCTAGGTTATTAGATCATAATGATAACTTAGTAAAAGATTTACGTCTGTGCACTGAGGCTAATAGAGTACTAAAACAAAATGAGCATAGTTATAAAGAAAAAATAGACCTATTGACTAAACAACTTAGGGAAACCGAAGTAGTGGCTTTAACCAAGCAAATGACATTAGGTACTATCTAAACTCCCTAGAAGACACTAAGAAACAAAAGGCAGTTCTAGAAGTAGAAGTCAATTCACTAAAACAGAAACTGCATAGTTGGACTAGTTCACACACATAGTTCAACACTTAGTGAGAGAAAGGAATAACGGGGAGGGATTAGGCTACAAAGTGGTTCCACCACCACCTGAGACCTTGATGAACACTAAGTCTAGACCAGTAAATAATAACCCCATCAAGGATCATGTGGTGACTACTCCTCTTGTTACTGATCCAGACACCTCATGTTCATCTACTGAATCTGGTCAAAACAAAAGGAGGCCACTTCAAAGGCAAAGGGTAAATTGCCTTGTGTTAATCTGGAAAATGAATTTGAAAAAGTTAACTTAAAGTCAGGTCAAACAGAGTCAAATCAGAACCTAAAAGGACTTCAAATGCTACTTTTTCACATGCTTCAAGTCAAAAACCAGTTAACCAAAAAGTGAAACAGGTTAAAACAGTAAATTTTGTTAAACCAGAGAAAACATCAAACATACAAGAGTCAAAACTAAAGTGATTGATGTTACTAGAGTGTCACGCACTTCTCCACAAAGAAAGTCTACTCATAAAGTTGATAGCAGGTCATGCTACAACTGTGGAGAATGTGGACACATTGCTTCCTACTGTCATTTCTATCAGACACCTAGGAAGAAGATTGATCTTCAGGACTCTAGACCTAGGTCTTCTAAGCGGAGTCTCTAACTCCACCTAGAAGAGCTAGTGAACCTAAAGTCCAACCTGTAAGCCAGACGACTGTTTATCATAAACAGGCATTGCACAAATCTGGCTTATGGAAAGAAAAGTCCACCTACGTGTCTATACTGATGACAAGAAGGAACCTGAGCTACCCTCACCCTCTAAGGGTCAATGGGTGGAGTTTATGATGTGTGATGCCTCTGGGAAACCCAAGACAGTCAAAGCTTGGGTTCCTAACCTAAACTAATTCATTTACTTTGTATGTGCAGGGTGTTCGATACAGTGCTGAGACTAACACGTGGATTATAGACAGCGGAGCATCCAGGCACATGACAGGAAATAGAGCCCTGTTATCTAACGTCAAAAAATAAAAGGAGGGCATGTTTCCTTTGCAGGAAACAAGGAGGCTATATCACAGCTCAGGGAGAAGTGGGAAATCAGAAAGTTAAGTTTGATAAGGTGAACTACGTTCAACAACTTCAGAACAACTTACTTTCTGTTTCCCAAATCTGTGATAAAGGATTTAAAGTCATCTTCGATAACCAGAAGTGTTACGTGCTGAAGAAAATATATGATCCCAGAGGACCAAGTTCTGATGACTGCTTCAAGATATAAAGACCTTTATGTCTTGGATCTGTCAACAGCTGCTGCCACAACGGATCATGAGGTTCAGTGTTTTTTATCTAAAGCTACTGAGAAGGATTCAATCTCCTGGCATCGGAGAATGGGACACATTAGTCAAAGGAAGATGAATCATTTGATTCAGAAGGATTTAGTGAGAGGAGTAAATGTCAAGAACTTCCAACTTCCTGACTTTTGTGTAGCTTGCAAGAAAGGCAAACAGACAAAGAAGTCTCATAAGGAAAGAAAGTTCATTCAATAGAACTTCCTCTTGAGCTTCTTCACATGGATCTGTTTGGTCCAGTTAGTACAAGGAGCATTGCAGGCGACGTGTACTGTTATGTGGTCACTGATGACTACTCAAGGTTCACTTGGGTAATGTTTCTGAAATCCAAATCAGAAACTTTGGAGACATTCAAGGAATTAGTAACCACACTGGAATCCCTCTACAAGCTAAAAGTTCGACAAATACGCTCAGACAACGGGACAGAATTCAAGAATCAAGGGATGGAGGCATACTGCAAGGAAAAGGGAATTGTGCATCAATTCACTTCTGCTTACACACCTCAGATGAATGGCGTTGCTGAGAGAAAGAACAGGAGTTTGATAGAGACAGCACGGACTATGCTGGCAGACTCGAAACTGCCTATCCAATTCTGGAATGAGGCAGTGGCAAATGCGTGTTATACACTGAATCGAGTCCTAATAGTCAAGCGCCACGGAAGACATGTTATGAGCTACTACAAAGACAAACCGAATTTGGAGTATCTTGAACCTTTTGGCGCACCGTGTACACTTCTGAAGAAGACACAAGAAGGAAAATTCAGCGAGAAGGCAGTTGAAGGAATTTTTCTAGGATACAACATACCGAACAAGCGAGTTTACAATAACTCAACGGGTCTTGTAGAAGTGTGGTGTAATGTCGACGTTCAGAGATATACCACACCACCTACAGGCAAAGGACCTGCATACTTCTTCGATTATGATGGATTCTTCAAATCCTTCAACATCCCTCTCTCTCCCTCGGATGATGAGTTAGCTACTAGGATGATGTATGATATTCTAAATACACCATCTAGCACACAGGGAGAATCATCTACTCAGTCAGAAGGGGTAGTCGATGACAGTGACTCCTCCTCTGAAGATGAAACTGAAGCAGATGACCAAAACAGTCAGGAGGAACAGGTTCCAGTTCCTGAAAGTCCACAAGCATCCGTAAGTGATGCACCCTCGACTTCGGAACCTCAAACTCCACCTTCCTCAGATGCAGAACAAAATGTTCACAATCTTGGTTCGGAGGTGACTGTGCCGACTACTCCAGGATCACGACTAAACGTCTATCATCCCCTTGACAATGTTATTGGAGATGTCCGATCAGGAGTACAAACCCGAAATCAGCTATACTCAGCTGATTACGCCTCAGTTATGGAGAAGGTTACATTCATGATGGTGCTTATCGATGTTTTTGTTTCGCAGGTTGAGCCAAAATATGTCAGTGAAGCACTAAATTATGAGGCGTGGGTGAGTGCCATGAAAGAAGAACTTCTGCAGTTTAAGAAGTTAGGTGTATGGACTCTGGTTGATAGACCTAAAGGTGCTAAAGTCATTGGCACCAAATGGGTACTAAAATGCAAGAAGGATGACCAAGGAGTCATTATCAGGAACAAAGCTCGACTGGTGGTTCAAGGTTTTCGCCAAGTCAAGGGAATTGACTATAATGAGGTGTTTGCACCCGTGGCAAGGATGGAAGCTATTCGTATCTTCCTTGCCTATGCATCGTACATGAAGATTAAAGTCTACCAATTAGATGTGAAGAGTGCATTCCTTCATGGGGAAATCAGGGAAACAGTCTATGTAAGTCAACCCGAGGGATTTGAAGACCCTTATCATCGGGATAGAGTTTACAAGCTCGACAAAGCTTTATATGGGCTTCATCAAGCTCCTCGAGCTTGGTATGAGAAACTCTCGACTCATCTTGTGAAACACGGCTTTCGCAGGGAGTCATTGACTGTACACTGTTTATTAAAGAAAAGGATGGCGACCTACTGCTTGTACAGATATATGTTGATGACATAATCTTCGGGTCAAAGAACGAAGAGTTATGCAAAGAGTTTGAAGCAGTGATGAAGAAAGAGTTTGAGATGAGTGCTATGGGGGAGATGAAGTTCTTTCTCGGTTACAGGTGGATCAAACACCTAATGGGATCTTTCTACATCAGACCAAGTATGTAGGAGACATTCTCAGTCGCTTTGACATGGAGAATGCTTCTCTGCTGCTGGGACTCCACTTGCTACGAATCATGATATAGCACCTGATGAGAATGGAGATCTTGTAGATGCCACTATGTACCGAGGAATGATTGGATCCCTCATGTATCTCACTGCCTCAAGACCTGATATCATGTATGCTACATGTTTATGTTCCAGATATCAGGCTAAACCTAAGGTCAATCATCTGATCGGGGTCAAAAGGATTTTTCGCTATCTAAAGGGTACACCCACACTGGGGTTGTGGTATCCTCATGATGATGATTTTGAGCTCACGGCGTATAGTGACTCGGACTATGGAGGCTGCAAAATGAACTACAAGTCTACATCAGCGGGGTGTCAATTCTTTGGGAGAAGATTAGTTACATGGCAGTGTAAGAAGCAGACATCGGTTGCATTGTCAACCTGTGAAGCCGAATATGTTGCTGCTGCAAGTTGCTGTTCACAAATCATTTGGATTCAACAGCAAATGCGGGATTACGGTTTAAAATTCTCATCTACTCCTATTTTTGTTGATAACTCTGCTGCAATTGCAGTAACCAAAAATCCGGTTCAACATCCTAAGACCAAACACATCGGTATTAAATACCACTTCATAAGAGACTGTTTTGAAAAGAACTTAATTGATGTGGTTAAAATTAATACTGATTTTCAACGTGCTGACCTCTATACTAAAGCCTTTGATAAACCACGTTTTCAATATTTGCTAGAGGTCAACGGCGTTAAAAAGAAAAGTGAGGTAATTCCTGATGAGAATAATGTGTAGTCCGATGTAGTTTTTCGTTAAAGTTTATTTTATTTTATGTTATCTGTTTTTTCTTTTTGTCTGTTATATTAAACTCATGTTATTTTGCTGTTTATTAAAATCCAAAAATAATTAAATCCGAAATGATTTTAGTATTTTAGGGGGAGAATATGTCAGCAAGTTAACATTAAAAAAATGAGGGAGAAGGGTAACTAGCTGAAATAAGGTAGATTGTGTCTGTGATACCGATTCAATACCTTTGGAAATGATAGTACACAGGACAAATCAAGAGGGACTTTAAAATTTTAAGTTTTGAAAAGATGCAAAAGTTCAAAGTATAAGTCTGTGTAGTCTAAGCAATAAAAAGGGAAGATGATAGAAAACTGGCAACTCCTAAGGTGACACAAAGAAAGTAACTTAGAGCTAGAGGCTGCTAGACCACAATGATATGTTGGTAGATTCAACACAATAGACAATTAGACCTGATTGGTGATCTCAAGATCAAACTAAGTTGTTCAACTGACTGTGGCTTCCATCTTATCACTGGTTAACACAATCAAATATATTCCAATAAGGGGTAATGAGCATTTAATGCCACAAAGTGTGCGGATGACCATAATTAGAGCAAAGCAAGAAAAAAATGAAAGACAAATGCAATAAAGCTAATGACTTATGTTGTTGGTGCATATTGTGTCAAAAATAAGCTAATGCTCTACAAGGAGATAGGTTGTGTGCCTCTCTGCTGTGCGATGGCACTGACCTGAGGATAAGCATAACCTAGATATTCTAGAATTCATTGTTGTTTGCCGCCTCTCTGCTGTGCGATGGCACTGACCTGAGGACAGGCTTCTCTTTGAAAGCTCTAAGAATAGTCTCTTCTTGTAATAATACCCGTAGACCGCTCAAAAACCTCTGAGGAATGTTGATTACCATATAAGTGTGGGATCCACAAATGTTAGCTGAAATAATTAAACCTAAATCAGTCACCAGTCTGCGTCAAAAGTCTGTGTATGGATTTAAGTGGACAAACATACTGACAATCTTAGTGGCTACATTCTCAAGAGTTCAAATCAATGTGAAAATCTAAGAGTTTCAGTATGATTTCCTTAAGTTGCTAACGACTCTGGATGAACACCGAGAATTTAAGCATCAAAATTTTAATAACAAGTCCCAAATGATTTGATGTTCCTGTATGATTCCAAATTGAATTGGTCCAGATATGATCAATCTAAGTTGAAGCTGTCTACTCCCTCCAAATCCCTTAGATTTCCATCTTAGGTTTTATCTCTCACAAAAAGTCCAAAATAAACTTTATTGTGTAGTTAGTTTAAGTTTCTATGTTTATCTTTTAATTTGTGTGTCTGTCGGACTACATCAGGGAAATCAGAAGGGAATTAACTTACCTAAAAGGGTCATGTCTGAGATGGCCACATGTTTTTCAAAGTTTAAAAAGTCACGTCTGAAGTGACTGAATTGGTTAAGAGCTTATAATGTTATTTCAAAAGTGAAAGGGTCTTAAAAAATGTTCAAAATGACTGTAAACTCACCAAGTGTGACCCATTCGCACGATTGGACATGGTTATCGACCAACTATGCGAATGGATTCCCATTCGCCGAATGGACCATGAAAATGATCCATTCGACCGAATAGAAGGGGGATGAATGAAACATAGACCGAGGCCAATCAATCGATCAACTAATCGAACCGAATGACGAACTGACAATGAGACTGAGTCATTCGAACTAGGCGAGAGACTCAGTCGGACCGACTGAACTCAGTCGACCGATGGACCAATCGCACGACTGAACCTCAGTCGCCCGAATGCGCTGAATGAGCGAATGCCAGTCGGCCGATTGAAATTAGGGTCAGTATTTAAAGGGCTTCAGTCGATCGCATCTCACTCATCACTCCCAATCGCACCCCAAATCGCTTTCTTTACCGTTACTCTGCCAAATCTCTAGAGATAGTTGTTCACATTGCTATTCATCTTCTGACTTTCGATTGACAAGATAAAGGTACATTGCAGTTCAATCTTGTAGAAATCAGAAGATTTGAGTCCAATTTGGGTTATTCGAATGAAACATTGATCGATTGAAAAATGCCCTAATAACCTACATAAACTAAGCTAAATGTTAAAATTAAGTTTAATAGGTCATTAGTGACGAGATGGCGAGTCCAATGAACTAGATATAGAGGTGTAAAACAAAAAATTGGTGAAACTGAAAATGTGAATCGCACAGTTGGTCTTCATGCGAATGGACAGCAATGAACTTCAGTCGCACGACTGAAGGGCTCAAACTGCCCATACGCATGGCTGAACCATGCGTTTGAAGTTCAGTCGCATGACTGAGGTAACCGCATGAAGGTATATGCGTAGGAGCCCAATCGCACACCTGAGATACGTATGGGGTCAATCGCACGACTGAACCCCATTCGTACCATTCAATCGTACGACTGAACCCCTTTCGCACGGTTCAATCGCACTGTTGAACTCAGTCGCACAATTCAATCGCATGACAGAAAGATGTTCTTCAAGCTTAATGAGTTCATGACTTTCTTAGTAAATGGTACTAATGTTTACTATCTTTGTGTAACAGATGGCGAGTAGATGGACTATGAGCACAAAGCATAATATATGTGCCCATCTGGACTTAACATCCAGAAATGCTGCAGAATTCTCTGGCATTATCACGTTTCTATTGAGATCACGGATTGCGCATGCCATCTCTACCCCTTGCACCCCATACCGATCCATTCAACAAGCCTTCTGGGAAGGCGCTACAGTTGATAGATCATCGGAACCTCACTGCATAAGAAGTACCATATTTGGCGAGGATATTCCGTTTCTGAGGAAGATTAAGGATTGTACTTCAATTGGGGGATGACGGTGACTGCCCAACCCGTCTACACCCCCTCACTGTCAGAGGATGTTTTCTCAGAGCCAAATACTCTGGGGACATCAATTCAGGGGTACTCAACAAGAGTAACCTCTGTCCTCAGTTTAAGTACCTTGCACACGTGCTGCTCAAGTGCATGGCTTCAAGAAAAGGTGGGTTTGATGAGCTGTCGGATCAGATGCAAAACGCATACGTTGCGTTGGTGCTGAACCATCCGTTCAGCTTCTCTAAGATGATCTTCACCTATCTGGTGGAGAACATCGAGGAAAGGAAAGGAAGCCTTCTGTATGTACCCACGTTTTATGCAAATGATAATAGATCAGAAGCTTCCTTCCCTGCCAAAAGAACAGGAGGATTCGGTGGTATTGGAGGTAATGGATGACACCACCCTGGGAAGGATGAAAGTATACCGGGGAAAGCAAGTGAAGCCTCCGTCAGGAGGTTGTTTGGTCATCTTGCCAGAGGGACTATGTTGCACCGGAAAGAGAAAGTGGCGTCACGAGGACAGTGACTCTGAGGTGGAACAGATAGCCCTACCCACTCTGACTCAGATGAGGATGACAGTGGGGATGATGCTATTCCACCCAGAGGCACTGTGTCTGATTCTGTTCCCCTGTGTCTGTCTCATCTGCTGAAGTAACTGAGTCAGCGGGATTTCATCAAGATTTTGTTCTTAACGAGGAGGATGAGGATGAATCGGATGAGGAGCCACTTACCCGAACTGTGGGAAGGAAGTTGTTCCCACAGAACATGGGTTAAGGGTTGTTGGTGAACAACCGAGAGGCTCCGGAGATACAGAAACTGACCCAACTTATGCTCCGGGGTCCTCAGGCGGATTGTAGGGGAGCATCCACCTCGAAGGGAACGAGGAGAAAACGGATGGCTCAACCCCATGGCAGAAAAAGAAGAAGCGTAGGGTGACATTCATCACACTACTCACCACTACCACACACTACCACCTCTTCAAACACCCATCCACCACCATAGCTACCACACCCCCAGCAACCGCAGACACCACCAGACCGACCACCACAACCAGATCCCACCACCACTACATCATTCACCCCACACTCACCACCACTATCATCCCGACCTGACCCGATTTCACACCACCACCACCACCACCACCACTACCACCAAACCGAGCCCTCAGCCTATCCCTCACACACCTATAGATCTCCTCTACCTCCAATCGGGTAGAGGAACAGTTGTCGGCGTTAAAGAATGGTGTTGCGATTGCTGGCGGCTGATGAGGAAAAGACAACTCAGATCCGCCAGCTTACTGACCTGACTGCTGCACAATCGCATAAAATTGCAGAGCAGGATCGAGTAATTGAGGAGCAGGCCCAGCAATTGGCTGCTCAGAGCACCAGATGAACCAACTCCAAGCTCAAAGTGTCGCAGCAAGTAAGCAAATAGAGGAGTTGAAAAAGCTAAGAGGACCATTTTGCTAAAATTGAAAGGATCAAAGAGGAACCTTTAAAGATAAGGATGGAGACAGAGATAATGAAGATGATGAAGACGATGATGATAATGAAGTGATACTGATGAAGAGAAAACCGAAGAATGGTGTGAAGATGAACACTGACGGAGGAGAAGCAGCTGAATCTGTCTCAGCTCCAGGGAAGAGAAAAGAACAAAGAACAGACAAGATCAGTCAGCTTCTGCTTCTGCACCTTCACGTGAAGAGCCGAGTATTCAGGATAAAAGTAAATAGTAGATGTTTATGTATTTATTTACTTTTGTATTCTGTATTGAAAAACCATGTACTAAATGTTTATATTAAGTTAATGCATTTTGTTTGATAAATTACTAATGATTTGAGTGTGAAATGTGTAAATCAAACAGATCCAAAGTACCACAGAGATGAGTTTGATATTGCTCCCCTTCAACAGGTCAAGTCTCAACTCACAATGATTCTTGATCTGCAAGGGATTGTGAGAAGGTCAGTGAGTTATACCCCTGAAGAAGGAAATAATTCACGACCTATCTAACGAGCAACTGGCAGAGATGTTCAGACTCAATCCTGATGAAATTGTCAAGGATGCTCCAACAGTTGATTCAACCAGTGACGAAGAACTAAATGACGTTGATGAAGTTGAGGTTGAAGATATTGCTGCTGAAGAGTACCCTCAGCACACGAGGGTAATGTGGTCCCCAATCTGGGTGAGTCCCTAGTCAGTGATATGTTTGAGGTACTAGACAAGATGGAGCAAAACAGGAAGACCGAAGGAACCGCCCAAGCCTCAAATGATGACGTAGACATTCGAAAGGCTGAGTGGGCTGAATGTTTTAAAGAAGTCAGAGCCCAACGTGCTGCACCGAAGAGGGATGCCTACACCAAGTTCTACAGCGTCAAGAAACATCTTACGGTGTCAGGCAGGATTATAGCATGGGCATATTTTGATGATCTTAACGTTTATGCCGTTAAGAGGGAGAAGGGCATAGAGTACTTTAGATTTCCACATGATCTAAAGACTCTACCAGTTTTGAACTCAACCAGCTGGCCAAATTGAAGCTGTTGTATGCTGACCCGAGAAAGATGTCAGGCTGGTTTGAGGCTGCCCTAAAGAAAGAGTACCACACCAGGTGGATTAACTTCAGACCTCAACAACCTACAAGGTATATTAGAAGGTCTGAGATGGATGCCATTACTGGAAAACCAAAGATTGTGTTGAAGTGGAGTCCTCCGCGCACTATGTCGAGAATCCCACTCGGGAAATGCCACAGGACTTCACTCCACACTTCAAATGGTGGTACTATGATTGGAGAACTGCTGAAGCTGTCATAGTTCTGGATAAAGAGGGCCAAATGGATACCATCAGGGTATTCGACCCAATGTGGCTAACCAACTTGTCTGCTAATGATGTCTATACATTATACAAGTGGCCACTGTTCTATGACACACAAGACATTGTACAAGCCCTCCAGTTCCAAACGTTATACGACTTTGCTTCGCGTTTGATATTCACGCGGGAGTCACACAAGAGGACAAGTACAAGAAATATGAGGAGGTAATGAAGAAAACAAGACATTAGAGAGATCTAGGTCCAAGGGGGAGTTTGTTGATACATGTTTGTCCCTAGATCATGATATGTGATGTAATAGATCTTGTTTGGTATGATTAATGAAATGATATTGATAGTCTGTTAGTTATAATGTTTAATAGTTCATTAATGAGTCGTGACTGAATTGATTGGTTTATGATTATTTGAATGGTTGCACATTATGTTATTTTAATTAAAACATTCAAACTTAACTTAATGAAGTTCTCATGCGAATGGCTCATGCGAATGAACCATACGCATGAATAACTTCACACGATTGACTCAGTCGCACGACTGAACCAGGAGACTGGATCAGTCGTACGATTGTAACATAAGATTGGCTCAGTCGCACGACTGAACACTCAGTCGTACGAATGAATCAACCGCATGGTTCAATCGCACGACTGAACCAGACTAATGGTTCAGTCGCACGATTGAATAATACCAACCTATAAATACAACTCAATTCGTGAAAAAGAAGATCTCGATCAATTACGATTCCAGACGTACCCTAGCCGTCCAGAAACTTCCAAATCGTTCTCCAAGTTCATAGAACACATTAGATCGATTCCCAATCGATTTCTAACGTTAGTTTCAATCCTTGATTGATTCTTCGTGTGTTCTCACTGATTGGATCGCCAATCAAATAGGATTCCGCACTATTTGATCTGGTTTACACGTTAATCTCTAGGTATTTCGGTCAAATACCAGGTCCTAACAGTAGTACGTATGTGGGTATGTCACAGTCTGTGCGTATGACGTTGGCTATGTACGTATGTGCGTATGTACTTAGGTGCGTATGTACGTATGTGGGGATGTCCGTTATGTGTTGTATTTGGTATGTGGGTATGTACGTATTTGTGTTGTACGATGGTCTGTATTTACTTATGTGTGTATGTACGGATGTGTGTATGTCGATGTTTTGCACTGTAAGTATGTGTGCATGTAAGTATGTGGTGTGATGTTGTGTGTATGTATGAATGTGTGTATGTGTGTACTGTGTAGTGTGTATCTGGTATGTTTGTATGGTGTATTTGTGTAATTGTGTGTATGTGTGGGTATCTATTTATTTGTGTATGTGGGGTATGTCGTGGATGTTGTAATGTGTGTATGTGTGTATGTGTGTAGTGTGTAGTGTGTATGTGTGTATGTGCGTATGTGTGTAGTGTTTACGATGTATGTGTGTATGTATGTATGTGTGTATGTATGTACATGTCTATGAATCTATGTGTGTATGTATGAACGTAATCATGTATGGATGCTGGATCATGGATGCATGATGCATGGATGATGGGATGCATGGATGCATGATGTATTGATGTATGTATGTATGTATGTACGTACAGACGTACTATGTATTTATGCATGACATATGTAGTATATATTATGTATGTATGTATGTATTTATATATGTATGATGTATGTATGTTGGTATGTGTTATGTTTTTTATGTATGTTTGTATTATCATGTGGTGTTATGCATGCATGTATGCATGTATGTATGTATTTTGCATGCAGTATGTATGTATGTATGTATGTATGTTTGTATGTATGTATGTATGTATGTAGGTGTGTATGTATGTATGTATTATTGAGTACGTACGTACGTTACGTTCCATAGGTGTGTATGTACTTATGTGTTTAGTACTATGTGTGTATTTACGTATGGTGTATGTACTTATGTGTTATGTACGTATGTGTGTATGTACGTATGTGTGTATGTACGTAATGTGTGTATGTACGTTGGTATGTATGTACTTATGTGTGTATTACGTATGTGTGTATGTACGTATGTGTGTATGTACGATGTGTGTATGTAAGTATTGTTATGTAAGTATGTGTGTATGTACGTATGTGTGTATGTACGTATGTGTATGTACGTATGTGTGTATGTACGTATGTGTGTATGTACGTATGTTCTATGTACGTATGTGTGTATGTACGTATTTGTTTGTACGTATGTTGTATGTACGTATGTGTGTATGTACTATGTGGGATGTACGTATGTGTGTATGTACGTATGTGTGTATGTACATGTGTGTATGTTTCGTATGTGTGTATGTACTTATGTGTGTATGTACGTATGTTGTATGTACGTATGGGTGTATGTATGTATGTGTTATGTACGTATTG